>JBAMAX010001669.1:0-73684 GCA_037043745.1 Chymomyza amoena | reverse complement strand
AATATTTCTTTTCAAATTCTATAAAAAAAAATTTTACACACACATCTGAAAATTTGTATAAAATAATAGATGCTTCGATATTTTTTTAAATAATTTTATTGGAAAAAAAATTCGCCATATGCTGCAAATGCCTGTATCCTTATCGGATAGATACATGCGATTTAAGATATCTCATCTTATGTTTAAATATTCATAGAATTTATTAAAAAAAATTGGTTCTAAATAATAAAGTTGATTTAAAAATTAAGATGACAGAAATCTTATCGTAATTGGTTTGCATTAGTGCTTTTTAAATCCGTACCCAAAACTTAAATCTAAAATAAAACTTAACAACTTTAATAATCTTGTTTCCTATCTTAATTTATTATCCCAAAACAAATAAATTCTAACTCTCAAAAACAACAAAAATATTTTCTGCACAAACTTAATGCAGTCCTTGATAATTTTGCTAATCTGAGACTAAGTCCAAATGCTCATCAATTTAGTAGCACATCAAACCATGCCCACTTCCTTAATATCCTTAAATAACTGCAGCTATGATTGAATTGTCACTCATTGCTGCACATCTCAATCAAAATGGAGGAATATTTTATGGCTTTCCATAAAGATGATTAAGCGTTTTGGTCAAGGCATTAAATCAACATTGAATGGTCATCATTAAGTGTATCCCCTCCTTCAGTGCCTCCCAAACAATTCCAGACAGGATGAGCTGTGCAATAAATTTGCGAAGAAAATTGCATTCAAGCAGTTGTCATATGCAAGTCTGGTTAGTTAGTAAATTGTTTGCCAAACTGATATTTGTTGACAATTTAATTATTTAGCACATTACGTATACGACATGACGACAAATGTTCGCATATGCGAAGTATGGGAAATTTTGGCAACTTTTGCCAAGTCTCCAACTTATAATTACTTAATGCTTGGTTTGCACATGAGTTGAGTTAAATTGTCTGGGTTTCCCGATGTCTCCAAGTCTGTTTGTCGACTGACTGCAGTGTCTATAAATTATAATACTTTCCGCTAAAACTCATTTCAATTTCTGCGTAAACCTTTTAACTCTTTAGCTTTTTTTTTGGTGCTTGTCTGCAGCAACTTTATGCTTTATTTTAGAATAATTTCTGCATTTTTTTTGTTTTATAAATATTCTTATATAATTATTATTATTTCTTTTTGTTGGTGACTGCGCTCTGCGCCTTACTTCCGTTCTCGCCTAATGAACGCCGCAGGAAGCACTCAAAGGCAAAGCGCGCAGAATAAAAAGTCGGAGAAAGTAAAAAAAAAAGGAATGTGAAGTCTTGGGAAAGGTAAACGAATTTGGAATACTCTGCACTTTGTTTTTGCTAGATGCTTTGTAGCCTGGATAAGTCTCTTTTTGATAGTTTGGACAGCATTGAGTCTAGAAATGGGTTTCGGACAGAGATTCCGCGGCTTCTAAAAAAAGCTGCTTCATGGGCGGTAAGAAATCAAAGTTGTCAACTTCCGAAAAATTAAAAAAAAAACATTTATTTTGATTCCGATAACTGCCAAGCATCCTTACTTGGCAAAGCTTTTGAAGGTCTTTAAATCTTTTCTTTATTTAGATTACATTTGTACATGCTGGAAAACATTTCAAATTGTGTTGCAATAAATACATTTAAGAAAAAATTAACTGTCGTGTATGTGATATAACGCGTCTTGAAATTTTTTTTTGCCGTTCCTTGAGTCTGGCAAGATGACGTCATATATTGCTCATAAAAAGGTTTGATGTCAAAAATAATTCTTATTTTGCTGATGTGGAAGAACCCGGAGATCTTACGTTTTTAATATTATAAGCTATCTTTTTTAGGTTGAAAAATTTTGTGCAACATCCCAATTTGTTTCCTGATTCTTTACCTTGCCACTATGAAGTCATACATTTTAATCACAAAAAAGCAACTGCGAGACCTTGACAAATGGAATATACTAAAAAATAATCCATGTCGAGTTACTAAACGTCTATTTTCGAATTTTCTTTACCGATGTGATTTACACACAGTTCTAAAAATAAACTTGTTTTCAATATATTTCTTCTAGTTTGAGGATTTGCTGACACTAAATCTACATTGTGGACTTATACTAGAAGGCAGAAGGAGCACCAATAATTGTTTGTGGAAAACATATATTTTCAATTCCTTTTATCTACTGTTTTTGAAGGTTAATTTAATTAAAAGGATTGCTTATAGGGATATTTCTAATCAACCAATATTAATTGATACAATTCTTTTGGAAGAATTGCTATGATTTGAGTCTACTGTTATTATCTTTAGCGTTCAGCTCAGAATCAAAAGTTTCAACAGCTTGAGTCATATTTTTGGAAATTATTTTTCTTATCTTTTTATCTACCCTTTTGCAAGCTTCACAAGAATCTTTTATTCAATAAAAATAATTGATAATCTACCTTTATCTTCGTTAAGTTCATACGGCTCTACATTCTTTTGGACGAATTGTCATGAGTTGATAATCTACTTTCATCATCTCATCGTGCATCTCATGTAAGATTTTATCAGCTTGAGTTTTGGAATCATCATTCCAAGAATGCAGTTGGAACAAGTAGTTTTAGTAATTTTCTCAAAATAGTGTCTAAAGTTTTAACTTATTGGTGCAAAAATACATATTTCTCTCTTTTGCAACTTTCATCATCTTATATTCCATCTCAAGTAGGATTTTATCAGCTTGAGTTTTTGAATCATCTTTCAAAAAATGCAGCTAAAACAAGTAGTTCTTATAGTTTTCTCAAAAGAATCTCTAAAGTTTTGTTAATTATGTAGGTACAAGGCTTGGTTGTCCACATAATCTGGCTTGAAAAATAATTTTTATGCAATTTCTCTTTTTTAAGATTTATTGACTTGATTCGAAAATCTACTCTCATAATCCTAATCCCAAAAAACAAACCTAAAATTTAATCAGCACGAATTTATTAAATCATCACCTTTTTGGAATTTTTTTTACCTATATGAATATATGAATGCAGCTGAATAAAGTAATGTTAATAATATTCTCCGAAAAGCCTCCAAAAGTTTTGTTAGCAATGTAAAATGTAACTTATTTGCGCACATACACAATTTTTTTCTTCTGGTCGTCTTCGCTTTTTTTCACAAGAGGGGCATTTTGCGCTTGAACATCTTAACAGAAATAGATACAACTCTTCATTGACTACATCATCAAAAAAAATTTAAAAGGCCTTCTCTTTTTTAAGAAGAATTTCAGTGTTTTGATAATCTAATTTTATCATCTAATTGATTTAAGTTGTTAGGGTTTTCTAATTCACACGGCAGAAATAAGTAATGGTAAAAATAGTTTTGAAAACGTTTCTTAAAGACAATAAAAATCAAATGTCTTAGAATTTTCTCTTGAAGAATCTCGGATTTTTGTTATTGTAATAGTAACTCACTTTGACCCAAAATGGTCTTAGTATCTTAGATATCCATTATTGTAGCAATGCAGAGGACTCAGGAATTTTTAAGGCGTTTCCATAAAATGTCTTCAACAGTAATTAGTGAAAATGATAATTCAGCCACACAAAAAATAGACTTTTCCGTTAAGAGGACAGACCATGTCTTCTTTTCATTTTCTTGCTTAAAAAAAAAAAAGAGACATTTTGAAGATAGTTTCAGAACCATGAAATGAATCATACCGTGACAAAGTTATAACAAAGTTATGCAATCCAAATTAAATTTCGGTTCGAAAAGTCAGAAAATTGTTGACCTTACTTTACTTTGGTTCACTGAATACGACTTTAAGATCTTCAAAATTTCCGCCAGTCGCCAATCTGGCATCATCTAAAAAAATTCGTATTAAACGAGGTATTTTAAAGATTACCTCAGAACGAGGAATTCCGAGACCTCAAAAATACAAAGAAAATACTATCTGAAACCGAAAGTTTGTATTTTTTTGTTTGGTTGTGTAATAATAACAAGAGAGCAAGCCAACACGGTTAGTTGTTGGAAAAAAGATGGCCATTTCCGAAGTTATTTGCTGCAAAGAATCCGAATCCGCAGACAGAGTTGAACCATCGCGACAGGATTTTTACATATTTGTGGTTATGTATTGAAAACGGATTTATTTTACATTTGAGCACAGGATGCATCAAATTGTGATATTAATTAAGAGAAGTCCATAGTTGAAGGAGTTGGATATTATTAGACAGACTTCTGACTTTACCTGGTATGGTAAAATTGTGCTTTCCTAGCTTTTGCACTCTTTGAGATCTACGTCTTAGTTTATTCGGTAGAACATGGTCATAACGAATCCTCTTTTCAGTCTTACTAATTTCTGTTACAAACATCCGAAAGATATAAATATACTCCTTCACTCCATACACTCATAGACATTACAAAAACAGAAGTAAACATAAAGAAAATAAAAATAAAAGTGCATGAAAAAATAAAAATAATCACAGTCGCCATTGCCAACGTTGTTGCCTGTTTTTGCCAAAGAAATGTGAAAACCAGTTAGAAAGAAAAGAAAAAAAAAGATACATATATATATATAAATACATATATACATTGAAGCGAACCGTTTTAATTTCTTAATTTAATTATGTGAGTATATAACGCCGCAGGAATTTGTCGCCAAGGCGCTGCAAAATGGCAAAATGTCCTGCCTAATGCGCTAAGTACTTGGCAGTGTTATTGGATGTTTTTAAGGAGCCGTCTAAATAACATTGATTCTAACGACATGGCCAGCATCAAAGCAGCCAAAAACAAAGCCAAATGTAGCCAAATGCAGGCAAAAATTAAAGGCAAAATCTATGTGTGAGTGTGTGTGTGTGGAAGTTGTGCATGTGAGTGTGGGTGAGTGTGTGTTGCCGACGACAGGATTAACATGTGTCGAGGACGCTGAAAAGCTTTCATAGTCCTTTTTGTTGTTGTTGTTGTCGCAGCATTCCACTAAATTAATGTTAAAATGCACAGCAATGGCAACTGCTGCGGGACGTTAGTAACCTCAGAGAGGATAACGCATACACTGAGAGAAAAAGTATTGGGAATCAGACAAAAAATGCAATCCGTGTTGTGAATAATTATATAGGTACTATATTTGGGAAATTTATAGGAAAAATATTCAAGATTGATTAAACTAAAAAAGAAATCGAATAAATTTTGTTCGTTTTTGTGATTACTCTTTCTCTGCTCTGAAGCTTGTGTGTATTTCATATCGCTTACGTTTTCGTTTGATTATATTATTGCTAGTACTATATTATTAATTAATTAAAAATATTTACACAGGTCAACATGGCTTAATTGGTAATTTCCGAAGTAGAATACGAATTAGAAATTTGTTTGCATCCTGTACATAATCTCAAAAGTAGGAAAAAACTAGTTTTTCGAGTGCACAGCTTCAAATATCTTTAAAACCTGGCCATCAATTCTGACCCTGTATTCGGATTCTACGCAGCAAATTTCTTCGGGCATGACGCTCAGCTTTCCAACAACTTTCATGACCCCCTACCTTAAAATAAAGATATTCCCAGCTGGGATGTCACAACAATTAGATCCAATGTTTAGATAATAAAATTTTAAATCTTAAGTTTTGAATTAGATATACCTTTCTTCGTGAGATTTTGAGGTCGAAAAATCTATATTTAAAATTCATTTTGATTTTTGATAGACCACAGAGGGGAGCTTTTGTGTTTTTTTTTTTCTTCGATCTTTTTTCTCAAAAACATAAAGCATAAAGAGAGCTTCAATTTAAAAGTGTTTCGGATAAAATCTATAGACGCATTGCCAACTACAATATAAGAAACTAATTTTGAGGCCTCTCTTTTATATATTGTATATAGATTATAAATTATTATATTTAGTTATTATAAATTTTTAAAAAGCCCGCTGAAATGAAATAAATAGTTCACGAAACTAGAACTAGAAGCGAACTTTTATGCTTAATGGTGGTAATTTTTAGTTAAAAAAAAAAATGGAAATTTTCGACTGGCTAGAAAAAATGGACCCGACAAGAACCCTATAGAGAACATCTGGGAGTTTATGAAATCTGAAGTTAGTAGGAATGCCCCTACATTCTAGCAAAAGTTGTTGAAAATCGTTACTGGAGAGGAGTAATATAAAATAGACCCCAAAACGCCTAATTACATAATTTCAGTAAGGAACGATTTATTTGGATCTCGATGAATCTTATAATAAGGGAGAGAAAAATATAACATTTTTTATTATTTACCATCAATTCACAACAAACATATTTTTTTATACACTATCAGAATGACTTATTTGGGTCAAATATAAATTAAAATAATTCATCGCAGCTATGATTTTTAAAATTTTTTTTAATGTTAAAAAATATATAACTTTTAAGCGGATTTACAATTTAAAAATATTTTTAAAGCCAGCACCAGATTACAAAAAAAGAGAATTTAAAAAAACGAACAAAAATATTTTTGAATATTTTGAAAGGTCTCTGAAAAAATGCTCAATGCTTCCTAAACAAAGCTTTCCAAAGTAGGGTATTCGTCTAATTAGCAAGTTCACTCCGAGGATTATTGTTTCTTAAAATTCTTGAAAATTAAGCCTTCATTTTCGAGGACCGGCCGTGTCTTAACACGTTATCCATTGTTCTAGAAGATCCTTGAGGAAGCAATCAAAATTTGGTACAGTTGCGACTGGCTAGCATCGGTACTGATATAGCACCTTAAGTCTTCTTGTAGTTTTCTAGGTCAATGTTGGCAATATTGTGGATCTGTAGCATAAACAATAGTGAAACTGTAGCATTAAAATATTGCTGAGAATAAGACTTTTTTCAGAGCATGTCAGGAGTAGAGAAATGTTTTTAAATACTGAAGATATTTTTGACTTTTTGATATTTAAACCCTGATCATGATCATCATTGATCGGTTTTATTATTTAATTTGTTTTTTTTCATTAATATTTTTTAATACTATATTTTTTGTATTACAAGAAAAAAGTTTGGATGTAATCGGAAAGAGCTAAATAGTTATTAGGAACATCACAATAAACGAGATGGTTTATTAGGTACCTGATTGAGGATGGGATTATATTTCTTTTCCAAGCCTATGTTTTCTTTATCTTTGAACTTCTTAATAAATTAAAGGCACTAAAACATATAAAGGACAATTTTTAGATGTTGTTTAGTTTGCAGTACTGCATTCCTTACAGTGTATGATATATCTACATATTTGAATTCTTTCACGATTCCGACTTGGCATTTTTAATTTATTTATTTGAACTCAAAAAAGTTAGAAGATTGATACCACAACATTTTTACAGTGCGTAAATTTGATATTTAATTTCGTGGATCGGGGCGGGGCTGTATTTTCTTTCACGATTTCGTACTTAGTGCGTTTCTCACCGTGTGTAACATATCTTGATATATTTGCGACTCCGCATTATTAGGACTTTTAAAAACGATATGTTGGTTCCGAACATAGTTTTCACAGCTTCTAAAGTTGATTCCCAGTATCTGATTAGGGACGGGATTGTATTTCTTTTTCCAAGCCTATTTTTTTGCCTTTGAACTTCTTCAAAAAATAAAAGAACTAAAGCATACTAAAGATTGTTTACTTTTTAACACAGTTTTTCTCACCGTGTATGTTATAACTGCGTATATGTTTTTGATTCCTAGTTCGGGACGGAATTGTATTTTCTTTCACGATTCCAACTCAGCATTTTATTGTTTTTTATTCCTAAAATAAAGGACAATATAGGTACTAAACCGTTTCTTGCAGTTTATGATATATCTCCATACATTTCATGTTCAATTTCTAACTCATCATTATTGAAACCTTACAAAAAAAGAAAAAGATACGATACGATAACATTTCTCACAGTGTATAATTTAAAAAGACAATATCTGTTTCGGTACGGGATTGTATTTTACTTTATTCCAAATTGTTTATCAATGGGATGGGGCATATATCTAGATATATTTTATACTCCCGACACAGCATTATTTTTTTATCCTTGAACTTTATAATAGATAAACTTGATACCACTGCATTTTTCATAGTGTATGATATATTCATAAATATATTCCTGATTCAGCAATTTCCTTTCGCGATCCCAACTCAAGATTATTTTTTAGCCTTTTTAACTTCTTAAAATAAAAAGAAATGTTATCAAACATATTAAAAAAGTGTTCATAAGTTGTTAGTTTGTTACCACTGCATTTCTCACAGTGTATGCATTTGTATATTTGTTTTGTCCGTTTGTTTGTTTCTGTTCTAGCCTGTTAGTTTGTGTGTGTGTGTATATAAGTCTATGTGTGTGTATGTATGTCCTTGTAAGTTATAAAGCATTAATCAAGCATACCTGCTGGGCTAAAGAAGTAAGCAGTTGGGGCCTCTGGACCTGGTACTGGACCAGGACGATTTTGGCTGCCTTTTGCCTTTGCTTGTTTGTGGTGGCGACAACCACACACACACAGATATACACAATCACATTCACACACACACACTCGCACATACACACACACAGACCGCACAACACTAAATTGGCGCTCATTATGACGGCCTTTACATATGCCCTTGCAATTTTCCAGCTAAATGGCATACATTAATTAACGGCACACGTGCACATGTGTCTGTGTGTGGGTGTGTGTGTGTGTATGAGTATCTGTGTGTGGCCAGCTTGGCCTATGCGATTTCATGTGGGTGCGACTGCAGCATTCATTTCGGGATTGCATGAAAAGATTAATGATGCGCTATTAATGTGTAATGACAAATGTTAGTGCGACAGGATAAGAACAAAAGGACTGAGCAGCTAAACCTTGTGACATGCTCCTGCCCAGAAATCTTTATTCAATGTGGGCAATTGTATTAGTTAGACAAGCTAATTAAAGTATTTGCTAAAGAAATTAAAGCAAACTTCTGACAAAATAATTTGGGAATATAATGAGCGCATTTATAGTTAGTCAAATGAACAAAAGTTTTATGGGAAGGCTCTCCAAAAGCACATAATAAAAGAAGTTATAAAATAAATAAATAAAAATAAGTTTTGTATAAAATTATTTTACTAGTAGTATAAAACTGTGGTCTGTCTAGAACAAAAACTGCCATAAATAAAAAATTCGAGAGATGTTTCATATCAATTTTACTTTTTTTTTTAATTTTAATTTGAAAATTTAACTTATTTCTCTATTGGTTGGATCTTATCTCTAAGAAGGCTTTTCAGCTACCAGACATTACTTTGGTCGATTCCGATACCTCGGGGTCTCTGGTTACGGTCTTGGAGTTAATTTCCTCAAAGACTACAAGCATATTCCGCATCTTCAGCTCTTTTACACTAAAAGATCAAAAATGTAGTTCTTAGATTTACTATACAAAAATATAAAAATAATACGCACCTTGAATTCGGTCGAGAAAGACGTTGAGATACCCTATACCTTTATACTATCAACTTTGGTATATTGAATGAGTACTCTAAAAATCTTTTAATGCCAAACTTGGTAACGATATCCTAATAAACAAAGGGAAAAATAAAAGAATAGTGCCCTGAAAAAGATTTTTTGTCCGATTTCTCCCATGAGAGCTATATGAATAATTAGTTTACTATTTAAATTTAATACAAATAAAATATGACGTTCCAGGGAGGGTGGTTTGTGACACGAGACACAAAAGGGTCACAAGGGGCAGGGTGGGTCTATTTTGACGAAAATCAGCTTAAAATAAGTTATGGATGATCCCTCCAACGGCAAGAGTTTGGTTGTCCTAGCTCTTACCATCCATAAGAAAGACAGTCCGACAGTAGGACTATATCGGCGACATCGAGCCCTTTCTGTATATTTAAAAAATTTAAGTGGTCTGAAAGATTGTTTTTGAAGACACTAATAATCAAACGTCACTGTTTCAATGTAGGTTGCTCCAAGGGTGGGATCCAATTAACCAAAAACTTGGCATACTATATGTGCCTAAGCGATTAATAATAACTTTAAGAAAAATGCGTTCCGAATCCTCTAGCTTGGTATTGATGGCGAAACGAGAACATATTTTATGACTTAGCACTTGCGTCCCGAAGATCTGAAGTTGGTACGGGAATTCTCATAAACATATCGAATTTGATTACAAGTTGATGGTATATGAAATCTCAAAGTCATCCGTGATCGTCCTTAACGTATTTGCGCCATCTTTATAAGTACTACTCTACTCCCTTGGCTGACTTGATTGTTCTTTTTACAGAATCATGTTCAATAAGTAAAGCATAGAAGGCACCAATGTGAAGTAAACTTCAGGCCTTTTGGTTTACGCAGAATGAAAGTATAATGGACAAGTTCCCTAAGTCACGTCAGCTGCAAGAATCGTGAAAAAAAAAGATAAATCGAGATTTCTCTATAAATTTCAGCTTTGAAAATGTTTCTGCTATTTATTAAGTTGCACTTACTTCTGGGAAATATTTCTGCAAAATATGTTCATAATATAAATCCTCTAGAATACCAGAAATATTCTCTCGCAACTTGCAACAAGTGTCCCCAAAGATGTGGTATTTAAGCTCATCTCGGCGTCACAAAATCAGTTAGATAATGTCCACAACAGCTGGAGAAGTGTCTAATGATTATGAATTTTGTTCAGTACTGGCAGGAGCATGGCCTAGGTAGCGGATTAAATATGTCCGCTTGAAGCTGAGTTTTCCGATATGAAGTGTGTGTTTTCCTTCTGTTTTGTCTTCCTTGGCAACCCTAAACGTTGGTGAATCAGGCAAAAGATTTAGGGTATGCAGGGCTTTAATACTTCCAGTGGACAATAGTTAAACAGATGTAGCAGCAAACCCAAGACATGGTCTTCGCATTTCTTCAAGGCTAACAACTAGAGTATGATAATCAAAATGTCAGGCTGGATGATTGAAACAATACAAAGAATTATAATGAAACATTTTTTTGGATTTCCAAATCGTTCGTAAATTTATTAGCACGATTTTACTTCACAAGTTGAACAATGTTATCAAAGTTCTAGTTTTCTGGATTGCTCAAAAAACTTTTAATACATTTGGGTAACGTCATCTGCATAATTTGATCAATCTCTCAATCGTTCGCGTATTACTTTGCGACAAGTGTTTTGTAAAGTGTCAACTTTACAACTCAAATTTGGATCCTGAATTATGCGCACTTCCTTGACAGGTTCCAAAACGTAAAACCCGACATAAAAAGGAGTCTCGTGCAACTTAATAGGTTCTCCCTTTGTATATATGTACAAATAGTTTCCATTGTATATAGTTTCCAGAATTCCTACTTGTGGATCATTATTCGCCGCCAGAAACTTAATGACGACACGTGCACATGTTCCGACTTCTTCAAGTCCAAAATTTGGAGCTTCAACGCTTAGTGAACTCTCAAGACTTAGTGCTCTTCCATCGGGATCTAACGTCAATCCCATACCAATGTCTATCCATGAGGCCATTGCTGTAGCTTTGAACTCTATGGTTAAACTGTCGCCTATTAGCAAAGGCTTCTTTAAAAAGACCACGCCGAATTCTCTGCCTTCTCGTAAGGCCACGGTGGCATCCTTTAGCAACATGATATTTGAACTATGCGATGGGTGGAACTGCAGTAACCCCGTTTCAATTTTGCTGGAAGGATTTGCATAGTGCACTTCTTGAGCTGCGGCGTCCATTTTCAACAATTTTTCTTTAGTTTTTATTTTAATAGAATGCTGGCCACAGTAGTGCTTAATAAAAACTATCGATAACTCTACCAATTTGACAAGAATGAAAAGTTATTCAGTGCTAAGGAGACTATTCGATAAATATTTTACATTCGTTGTGGCAGTGTTTGCGAAAGTTCAAAGACAATTTTTTGTTTATATTTACACTAGTTCTCTCTGGCACAGCTAAGGACCAAAAGGTCTATGCTAGGCTGCACTCTGTTGTGGCCGGCCAGCGTAACCTAACCTAACCTACACTAGTTCTCAACACTTCCAATTCTTATTCTGGAACTAGCTCATTGTTTGCATATGGAAAGATGCATATACCACAAAAACTTGAACAAAGATTTCATGAAAATCCGCAGAAGTAGAATATCAGTGTATAGTTGGAATATCATTTAGGTACATATCTCCCAATAGGAGCATCACTCAAAACGTTGGGAACTCCGGAACTGCTAGGAAAACCAAGACAGCTGCAACGCAGTGGCTCACGAAGCGAAACTACATTCGGATTTTATTTCATCATTTCGTTTTTGTGTCCAGCAACCATACGATTTTGGAAGGTACGGAAATGAAACCACATGGGAACAAAAGTTATTTCAAGTCCGTCTACCAATTTATGCAGCTATATTTGAAGATCTTTAAAAATTGAGTTATATTTATTTCCCTAGATACATTTTCCGACATAATTATATTCAACGCACGTAGATTTCAACTTGCTTTTGATAGAAATGGGTATAAATGCAAAAACAATCGGCCGTAGCGATTTATAGATTAAGTTACGGCTCAGATGAGGAGTTCCAATTTACTAAGGCCAAAGATAGGCCCATTGTGATACAGCATTGGTGGACCTTTCTTCGCCTTTCCGTACTAGTTTTTATGTACCAAAGTGACAACCATCCGATCGCCTGAATAACACTCATTACGTTTTTTGGACTCTGCTCTGAGAAAGGAAAACATTGTACTACACGATTTAGGGTAGTGACAGAAGACGCGACTATCTCTGCAGTAGCCTTGATTTGAAGCGTTAGTCCTAGTCTGACGTGACGTTACAAGATTATTAGTAATTATTCCAGAGGACAGTAGTCAAGCAGATGTATCAGCTAACAACTTGCGTATGATAAACAAAATTTCAGGCTAGATGTATGGAAAAGAGAGAGATTTATATTAAAGCTTTAGATTTTTGATCAAGCTTGTAACTTACCAATTTACAAAGTTCTGTCAGCGTCTTGGTTAGAAACCGTCAGAGAGATTCCAAGCCGTTGGTATAAGCAGTATGTCAACTATTGGCCAAAACGGTTGCGGAAAGTTCTCTTCTCAATTTGTTCAGCAGCAACAGCGTTCTAAAAAATTGAAGTTGCTTGCCCGAATCGATTTCCACTGTGATCTTCTCCAGCTGATGCGTCATCGGTGGTTTCATGCGATAGAATACAAATTCAAATTATCCCATCTCGTAGAGATTGCTCCATACGCAAAACGAAGTGGATATCGTTTAAATGATAACTATTTATTTTTTTGTGGAAAGTCGGATTTGCCAATGATTGTAACCGATTCATCGAGGTGACTTGCCGCAATTTGATGAGTTGGCTTTTACTGCTTCATCAGACAAATTAGCTTCCCAATGGCGATTTATGTAGAACTCAAAGGACTTGGGGTCCATCATGCCTAGCTCCAAGTCATTTTCCATGTTGGCTATACGAAAAAGTGAGCCAACTTTAATCAAAATAAACAGAAATGAGTAGACTAATATGAAGGCATGTTACAATAATTCTCTTGAACCTGTTTAATATAATGTATACACGGTTTAAAAATGTTTACAAAAATGTTGGATAGTTTAAGTGGCGCAGGTACTGCCTGAATTCTTTTGAAATAGTAAAAAATATCTTATTTTTAACTTATCATTTCTTTCATAAGGAAAACTAAAAAGCCGATTCCAGTTTTTACACTCACTTTTAAAAAGTGTTCACATGGTAAAGAATTCTATGTTTAAGGGCTTGGAAGGCTCTATAATTAAATTCCCAATAGTTAAACGGGCTTAAATCAAAAAAAAAAAAAAGTGCTCCATGAATTGTTATTTTCGTCCAGTCTCCCATTCAAGTACCCCTCCATTAGCTATAATTACAAAAAAAAAAAACATAAATCATTGATTGCTTTCCACATAATAGACACTACTTACCCTCTAAGTGGACGCCTCGTTATGACCGCTCCAGTCCAAGCAGCTCAAGTCTACTGTCAACTTGGGCTTTTTAAACTGCGGCAACTGCAAATGCTCCTGGATGGTTTTGGATGAAACACAGATGACATGCTGTCCTTTCCAGTACTTGATCATCTGCAAGGACTGCAGCGTATAAATAATATCATCTTGTGCTATGCTGCTCAACTTGCTTAGCTGGGCAATGCTTTGCACGGCTGAGTTGCTGTCCTTCATCAGCTGAAGCAACGTATAGGCCCAATAACTGCGATAGCTTCGACGTCCCAGGTCAGAGAGCGGCTTTTCAGGAGTGCCAATGACGTTCTCCTTGCGCGACAACTCATAGCTGAAGGATATGAGCAACTTGCCGTAACCTTTGCGCTGATGCTGTGGCATAACCAAAATACAAGCTACATTGTTATTTTCCGACGACTTTTTTCCTTGGAAAAGTAGCCCACTAAATGGCTGCCTTCCCGGTCTATTTCACACAGTACATAGAAATAAAATGGTTCCATATCAAAGAAGAGCACTTTGTGATCCAGAAACAGTTTGGCCATCAAACAGAGGAGCTGACAATACAAAGTATGTTCCTTACCATCTATCTCATAGACAGCTAGTGTGTTTTTACGATAAATCATACGTCCAGGTGGTTGACGTTGGCTGCACTCCGTCAAATGATGGATGTAAGTTTTTTTAAATCTCATATACTTCAAACAATATTCACAGACAAAAAGCATACGAGCTTTGCCGTACTCATCCGGAAAGGGACTAAAGTACCAGGTATCTATTTCATATTTGCCAAATATCAATTTATCTATATACTTGATTTTGGTCATCTTCTCGTGCTCTTTTTCCAATGCTGCCTGGTACGTGTTTAACTCCGCATAGTTTTTTTGTACATGATTGATCTCATCATAGCGTCGCTTTTGAGAACGCGTCATTTTTGTAGCGCTCTTCTCTAAATCTGTTAAATTGTTATCATTGTTTCCCAACTCACCCGATTCACCGGCATTATCGTACAGGCTTTGTCTGTTCACCCATCCGTCTAGGCGGCGATTTAAGCCTATAATATGCACATAGTACTGCTCTCCATTTTCGCTCTTCTGAAGCACCTGGACGGCATGCACACTACCATCGCTGCGTTTTAAATAATAGACTCTATCGGGATCAACAATAATTTCAATTTGCTGCAAGGGAACATCGTTTTCTGCGTCTGTAGTCTCTGTAGCCGTAAGTTTTTGTGGAGTATCTTCCAATTCATCATCCCCCTCGTACTCGTCATCATCGGAAGTGCTTTCAATCTCCTGCTTTAGCACATTTCTTTGTGATGACGTTGACGGTTGCTGCAGGAGCTGACTTAGATCGCCGTACATCTGCATTTCTTTGCAATCATCGGAAGCGCTTTCAATCTCCTGCTTTAGCTCATTTCTTTGTGATGACGTTGACGGTTGCTGCAGGAGCTGACTTGGATCGCGGAACATCTGCATTTCTTTGTCATCATCGGAAGCGCTTTCAATCTCCTGCTTTAGCTCATTTCTTTGTGATGACGTTGACGGTTGCTGCAGGAGCTGACTTGGATCGCGGTACATCTGAATTTCTTTGTCATCATCGGAAGCGCTTTCAATCTCCTGCTTTAGCTCATTTTTTTGTGATGACGTTGACGCTGTCTGCAGGAACTGACTTGGATCGCGGAACATCTGCATTTCTTTGTCGTCATCGTCCATGTTTTCTTGTCGATATTGTTTGGCAGCTGGTGGTTCCATTTCGTCGTCAAGTACAAGTTCCGGCCATGCTCTTTTGCCACCAAGCAAGCCGATGTAAGGCGGCATCATAGAGAAGCGCTCCCCTTTATCGTCTAAGGGAGACGCTGGAGTGTCTGAAACTTCCTCGAATTTTGTGGCTAAGGGCACTTCTGAAATGGGCAGCACAGACATGGGCTCACACGACATGGGATCCTCTAAAATTAGCTCTTTTAACATTAGCTCCACTGACATGGGCTCCTCCGACATAAGCTCCTCCCACATGGGCTCCTCTTTGAAAATTTTAATAGGGACTTGTTCGTTCTCAGCTCCCAGTTGCGTAAAATCAACGCTGCCACCACTTACTACTGCATTGGATGAAGCCCCAACAGGGCCATCATTCGATTGCTCTTGGTCGCCACTAGAACTGACCTCATTCGAGCCATTTTCAATTCGAGAATAATTAGCCGGCTTGTCAATAGTTGTCACAGAGACCGAGCTGTCGTCACAATCTCTCAGCAATTTCTCCCAATCGAGTTCTAATAATGCCGACGACTGCGGTTTATCGCACGGGTACCAGCTCTCTCTAGAACGTTCGACGACATCGAGTTCGTTGGAACCGCTTATGCCTGAGCTTGAATTTACCCCAGCTGCTACCAAAGTACGCGTTGCTGTGCCAATTGTGCCTGTGTCTGAATTGTTTTGCAGGTCTAACAGATCTGCTTCAAGTTTGATTTTCAATTCCGCGTCGGACATTTTGTTTATGCTCTTGAATATTTTTAATGTACCAAAATGAAAAAAAATGTCTTTACTTGCAATTATGCTCTGTAGTTGAGAAGCAGCAGATAAAAAGACTCGTATACTTTTTTATGTTTAGCGATGGAAGCACCACGAGATTTCCGCGTTTTTGCGATAACTACATTAAGTTATCGATGGCTTTGCGATGTTGCTCTATATCCGTTTGGCCGCACTTTTCGTAGCAACGTTGCAAATAATCGAAAACATCGCTTGCCAGCTTGAATTCATTTTTAATTAAAGAAAATACGATAGATGCGTTCCCAGAAATTATGCGTAAATCAAATTCGCGTACAAAAGATACGGTATGCATATAAAAGTAGGGGTTGATTCACTGGTTGAAAATCCAACTTAATATCAGTTCATGGTATATAACAGTGCTATCAGCTGTTTTCCAACTATACAAATATGTATGTATAGCAGTTGCGTTTTCTTTAAGGCGTTTTGAGTTTAAGGTTTTGGTTTTTTCTGTAAATAATTGAAGATATTTTTAAATCACGTTAAATCAAAATAAATCGCCAAAAAAATTAACTGAATGATTTTTTTGAATTCGGGTCGTGTAAAAACAGAAATAGGGTATATAAAAATAAACTTTCGCACACAAGGTTCATTTATTATTTATTAATTTTAAAACGTATATTTCATATGACAAAGTTTGTGTACCCATCGGGGTCGGTGCTTTAAATAATTAATTTTGTAGCTATTGTTTATGATTATTATTATTAGTTCCTTGGAGTAATTACAATACATATGTGGAATATATAAAGTAAAGACACTGCTCTTAGTAAGAGCATAGGACGAAGACGATGTTTTTCTTCACGTACATACACATGTCAAGAGTTTTTTGCCAGAATTCAGCCGATGCTCAATGTGGATGAGCGTAGCCACGTGACTTGTGGGTGGCCGTGACTCCTGGGGATTCCACTCAAAGGCCATTTCGCAATGTCGGTGTTTTCTTCCCGGAGCGTGTTTGTCCAATACAACATCCCTTCCTACTTTTTACCTCGAGCTCTATTGGAACATATGGATCGCAACAAGTACAATTTATTTTCAATAGGCAACATTAAGTTCCTGTTAATGAAGCGATATAAGATTCTAGTGATTCTTTTTTTCCCACGGGATATCGGTACCAGCTCTATGGGACTATTTGGTAGGTGATTTTTCTTGGTAAAATATATGGCTTGAGCTTTATCGATGTTGATCTCAATTTTTAACCTAGTGAAATAACATTGGAGGGTGTCAAAAGCGCTCCGTAGGTTGCGTGTAATATCAGGTGGATTTAGCCCTGCCGAAAAAAATGCTGTGTCGTCGGTGAATATAGAAGCAGTTATGCCGTTTAGGTTTGGGAAGTCGCATGTGTAAATATTGTACAAAAGTGTGGAGAAACAGGAGCCCTGAGGGCATCCTGCAGGAATTTCAATACCAGCAGAATGGGAACGTCCAATGTAATCCATGAATGAATGCTTACTAAGAAAGCTTTGAATTATTTTAAGCAGTTCTATGCGGAAATTTAAAGATAAAATCTTGAAGATGAGTCCACTGCTCCAAAAGCTGCTTTAATATCTAAAAGAACCATCCCATTGGATTCCTTTCTGATAAAATATTATTTCACTTACTTTATAATTCGCATTATATTATGTTGGCTAGGCCGGGTCCTTTTTTGTTTTTAAGACAAAACTTATATATAACATAAATAAATATCTTAAACAAAAAAGCAGACAACTTATGGAACAACCAATTCCCAAAACTGCATTATTTTATTTTATTACCTCTTTTTGTAAAGTCAAGAAATGGCATTGTACCCAATGCTCAATAAATTATTTAAGTTGCTTAAAACCAGTTGAGGATCCATTTTTTGGTCTTAGAGATACTCTTCCCTTCAAAGTGCATGTATATCAGAGCTCAAAAAGACTGCTAACCCAATTTTACAACTTTTTGTGAGCCCGGATCCGCCACTGCTAAAAAATATTCCCCTGCAGTAAATCTACAACTTTTTTTTACTGAATATCTGACAATTTGTTAAGATAAAAAAATTTTTTTTTTACTTCTTTTCCAGTTAAGAATGTCGTTGTAGTTTAAACCGCTCTATATATTATAAAAACTTATTCGGCATCAAAGATTCCGACCAGCCTGTATGCTGGGCATAAGAGGCTGTCTCCCTGAGCTCGAGGATGTTAGAATATTGTCTGCTGGCACGTGCAACTCTGGTCTTAAGCTCTCTCAGGACTGATCGCCCCTAGAGAATTTTCGAGCGGTTAGGACATATAGGCGATGTCTCGCTCGGTGGTTTGCGCAATCCAGACGAGCGTCCTTCTTCGAATTTCTATGTTGTCGTACAAGGTGCCTTACCATAAGGTAGCACCGACAAGACACAAGATTCAAAACTCGCTCCAACGGATGTTTCTATACCCCTCGAACCAACAGATGGAGACTCTCCAGACCCCTAGGTTTTTCCATGTATTTATATTTATTTTTTTAGATGCCAGTCAGATATATTTAGCCTCTTTTTTTCCATTTGCGTTTGGCGTCATAACTAGCTGAAAAGTTAAAAAAATTATCTGGAAATTTTCGATATGGGATCATTTAAAATCATAAGTAAAATCTTCACAAATATTTCGTTAGTGTGTTACAATGGGGAGAGCGGTCTATTTTGACGAAAATCAACGTCACGTATCCCTATGTAAAAAAGATCACCCTTTTTATTTGGTTTTCTACCTCTATTTTGTATGTACGAATGATATTTGAATCATATAAAATGGGAATTTATATCCGATGCGAACACTCTTATAGATTTTTAAGGCAAGAAAAACAAGAATATGAGATTTTTGAATGCTGGTGACAAACTGGTTATTTGCAAATTGAGGAAAAGAGCAGATTTTACGGAGCAGCTTATCTTCTGCTTGTAAAAAAAAAACTATGCAGTCTCGTTTACAAAGAGTATAGTACAGTTAACGAAAAGTTTCAGCTGGAAACAATACTTACATAGTTGATGAAATTTCCAGGGATTGTTTGGAACCCTGTTCTGAGTCGAAAATCGTTCGCTTGATAATGTAGCTTGGTTCGGTGTTTGATTGACATATTTTTTTTCTATAAAACTAAGAGTCATGGTTTTATAAAGATCAAGAAATCGGTTCGGATACTATAACAATTCGTTGACCAGATCTTTTTTAGTCGTATAAAGGCACAGATTGATTTTTTGATTCTTGCAGTTACATTTGTCATTGCGCCTCGGCTAGATTTTATTAAGCCTCCCAAATATTGAAATTTATCGATACTTTCTATTTGTCGGTCGTACAACTTTAAGGGCTCTTCTGACGTCATTTTATTCGCATATCATTATATATTATATTTTGACTTGGTCACGTTGATTAGCAGACCAACCTTTGCTGATTCGAGAGGTAGATCCTCCGGGTTTTTCGTTCGCACTTTTCATCTGCGCAGTCGAGTGATTCCAGTCTTGCAACCTAGGAGTATCATATGGAAACCACTGGCCCCTACACTAGTGGGTACCATATGATACCCCTAGGTTGCTCAAGTGGTGCACACGTTGTAACTGCACCAATGACTATGAGAAATATTAGCAGAGACAGTAGGAAAACATCACACCACTCTATAAAGGATCACTTGTAAGCTACGTGACGTCACTAGACACAAAAATCATATGGAAAATCTTCCAAAATATTCCGTTAATGTGTGAAAATCAACGTCACGTAATTTATGAATGATCCCTAAGCCAACTATTGTTAAGAGCTGTAAAAATAAAAAGCTTAAGTTTAAAAAATTGCAAACTTTTTCAGAATCGTAAAGTTTAAAATTATCAAAACTAACAAAAATCCTCTTTACACCAAGTATCCTACTAGACGTGTATTGTTTTTTAATAGCTCTTGAGCATTAGCCTCCCGAAATGTTCCTTTGGCCTTATATTTCTGCTTCGCATCTTTTACTTTAAATCGAACTTCCGCTGGCGACAACCTTTCAAATTCTATTTTAAAGCTTTTTCTAGCTTAATTCAACATTGAATATATTTAATATAAATACCTAAAATAATAGTAAATAGCCCACAAACTCATTCCCAGCTGACATTCTTTTGTGCATAGATATTTTATTAAAATAACATAAAATATCGCATTTGGCTTGTCCATTTAGTAAAATAATTGAAATAAATATTTAATTAAAGTGCCAAAGTGAAAACAATAAAAGCAACAACACCCAAAAACACAACAACAAAAGACAGCGATAGCAAAAAATTTAGAGCTAAATTTTCATAAAAAATTCAAAGGCATGCTTTTCATAGTAGGAGGAGTATCTACCAAATACATTGTATATAGATACTTCCAAAGACCAGGCCAACCGACCAACAACCGAAACAAGGATATGCAATAAAGTGCGGGCGGCAAAAATGTGTCACAGTGTCTTAAATAAAACAAAAACAAAGTTAAAAAAGTAGGGAACACTCATGGTGACTGGGGGATACACTGCAAAATACTTGTAACGATATGTTTGGTATGAAATTGGTAAAAATGATTAGAGATTGTGGGATTGTATAACCATGCATACTCATGATGGTTCTAGGTTAGAGAAGAGTGGAGCGAATCCAGAAGTGGTGTGAATCCGGAAACGCATCCTAACGGATGTCTAAGGTGACAATTGTTTATACGACCAATTTTCAAAAAAATATTTATTATTTCAAGTTTTTGTTTCGCTAAAATTTCATAATTTTTTCGAGTTAAATCAAATCTAAGTATATCCATAATATTATTTACACTCTATACTCTATAAATGCTAAAGGATTTTTGCAAGCCACCAGAATGACGCTACTCTGCTTCGAAATTGATTGAGGTGAATCTGGAAGCTCGACTTGTTGTGAATCAGGAAGTGTGGAAAACAGTCAAATAACGATTTTGAATATAATTTCAGGCCGGATTCCAACTCTCTGTGTAAATTACCAAAAAAAATACTAATCACCGTAAACCGTAAAAATAAGGAAATAAAATGCTTGCTATGAAATTTTATGACGGTTTTTAGAATTTATGGGCACTACCAGATTCACCCCAAAAAAAATTCGAAAATCGCTAATTTGGAATTTTTTGCTCTGAGATCATCTACCTTTGTATCGATCTGAAATTTTGACACAATGTAGCTTATTCAATGTCCTAAACGATCTTTCAATTTTCAAAACAATTTTTTATTTTTTTATTAAGAAGTCCTTTCAAATTCATTCCACTTTTCTCAATATATGGTACGGATGGACAGACAGGAGGATATGGCTCTGTCGCCAGGTTATAAGTAGCCTTTTCATATAAAGAACTTAGTTATGGTCTGCCTTTGTCTTTTACTTGAACTGCCCAAATCGAGGACATTCTTGACCCAATGTGTACAGAGTAGTCAGAACCGTAGAGAGAACAGTGGGTCTCATGGGTGACTTTTGAAGCTCCAACTTTTTTTTCGGAAAATTGCAGCCAACCAATTTTTTTTTTATTTCTTTACTTTATGAACTCTAAGGGTCGTTTTATACTCTTTTATGTGACATTATAAAAGTTATACGTAGAGCCTTTTCGAAAATTGATAAAGAGCCGAAAAACATGGGCAAGTCTGTAAGTCTGGACAAGGCGAAATACCTACTATCTCCAAGTAAGAACCCGACACCATGGGGAATAGATAGCTACAATTTCGAGGTTGTAAAGGATTTCGTGTAGTTGGGAACCAGTATTAACGACACAAAAAATTAAGTCCGCATGGAAATACGTCGACGGACTAATCTTGCTAACCGGTGTTACTTCGGGCTAAATAAGGAATTCAAGAGTAAAGCCCTCTCTTGAAACACGAAAATAACTCTTTACAAATCGCTCATCATGCCCGTGGTTCTCTACGGCGCTGAAGACATAGACACTTTCATCATCCGATAAGGCGATTTTAGGAGCTTTCGAGAGAAAAATACTCTGACGTACCTTTGGACCGTTAAATGTGGATGGTGACTTCCGTATTCGAGTGCACCACGAGCTGTATGGGTTATACGGCGACACTGATCTACTCTGACGTCTGCGCTGGCTAGGTCATGTTGCACGAATGGATGATAGTGCTCCAGCCAAAAAGGTATTCGAAAGGAGATCATTGGAATGCCGACGATGACAGAGACGTCCGCCTCTGCGATGGGAAGATTAGGCAACGGAGGATCTTTGTAGCCTGGGGATGTGTTGGCAATTGGCACCAGCAAGACAGACACCGCTGTCGTAGGATAATTTCCGCGGCCAAGACCGATAACCGGTTGTGAAGGAAATAATGTAGTAGTAGTATGTGACAATATATAGCCTATATCCAGGCGACGTACAAGACGATTCCAACCATAACTCATTTTTCAAATTATGATAAGCAGTTTAGAAGTTACGAGGTAACAGATGAACATGCCGCCTAAAATCATGACTCCTGTAATAAGGCCTATAAAAAGACTATTTCAACAATAACTTATTTTTCGAATTATGAAAAGCAGTTCAAAAGCTATAAGGGAATAATTTAATATGGCCTATAACTAGAGGACATTTAAGACGATCCCAACGATAACTCTTTTTTGAAATTATAACAAGCAGTTGATAATTTATAAGGGAACAGATGAACATACCGCTTAAAATCATAACATATATATGGCCTATAACCAGCGGACATTCAAGACGATCCCAACGATAACTCATTTTTTAAATTATGACAAGCAGTCCGAAATCTATGAGGGAACAGATGAACATACCGGTTTAAATCGTGACTCCTTTAATATGGGCTAGAACCTACGAACATTCAAGACTATTTCAAAGATACCAAATCTTTTAAATTATGATAAGCTGTTCAGAAGTTATACGGGAACAGATGAACATACCGCTAAAAATCATAAACATCTTTTAATTTCGGCTTAGTAAATTATAATTATTTTTAATGTTAAAACTTATTAGATTAGATGGGATTAGATCCCAAAAAAATGTTTCTAAACTTAGCCCTATGTTATCAAATTTTAAAATAAATTCAAATTAGAGATGGTCACATTGTTGCAGGGTATTATAAACAACAACAAGTAGCTGGAGCCAAAAACAACGTACGTCAGTGTCAAAGTGACAAAGACAGACATTAGAGACACACATGACCGACCAAGGGACAAAAGGACGAACAGACAGATGGACGGCAGGACATATGGACTCTACGGCCTGTACGCTTGCCAGTGACATTTGCCGCCTTCTGACAGCAGAGCAACAGAGTGCAAGCTAGAGTATGAGCGGGATAAAGTCTGTCAGTCAGAGTGAGACAGGACTTAAAGCGTGAAAGGGAAAGGTGTAGGTAGCAAGGAGTCGGGAGGGAGGGGTAGTACTGTACAATGCTCGTTGGAAACAAGTAAATAAATGACAAACTAAAGCCAAATTAAGTAAATAAAATTGTTGTCGCTGTCAGTCGCATAAAGTGACATACGCAGCAAGTGGCAGGACCTGACAGGACATGTGCCCCGAGTCGAGAGTCGAGGCAAGTCGAGTCTATGCCAAAAACAAGAGCTAAAGCGCCCTCTGTTGTCACAAGTGACAAAGCAACAAAGACGACAGCAAGTTAAGAGAGTTACATGAAAAACTTGTAAATAGGTTTGGGAAGTAAATAATATTGGAAGCTATTTAAAGATTAATGTAACTACTTTTTGGAAACTTCTTTGGAAGTCTTTTTTTTAAATTTGCAAGCTTACAATTCACGTAAAAAAATATATTTATTGCTTGAGTAAGTTTCAAAACTGATTCGCTTAGGCAAAACTGCACAAATTGAATTCTAATTTATTATTAAAAATTAAATTTTAAAATTTTTCATTGTGCAATCAATAATAATAATATTATTTATATATTTTCTATATAAGTTTGTTGTAGCCCAGTTTATATTATTTTCAATGACGCTCTTTGATCCCATAACTGGTTCATGTTCATGTCATACTTTATGTTGTTTGTATCTTGTTTGTTGTTGTATCTTTTGTTGTTGTTGTCTATATTGTTGTTGTTCATGTTGGCTGCTCTTAAATCAGATAACAAAACAAACAATTTTGGCTAATTTGAAAGCTTTTTGCATTTTGCGTTGCTTTCAGAAAATACAATTTTCATATATACGACTACACAGATACATAGATACACTGCCCTGCAGGAATTCGGTGTCATTTAAGTGGCCTCAACTACTCTAAACGTTACTAGTTCTTATATGGTTCAAATAAGAGTTTATATGTTAAGATAGTTTTTAATGTTTTTAATTTAAATTGTTATTATTTTTGTTAAGTAATTAATTTTATTTATTGTACTTGTATAATAATAATAATAATGTTCAAATTGTAAATTTAAAGTAGTTTCATTTTTGGGCAGTGTATTCCAGTCTGGAACAAAAATTACTAGTAAAATTAAAGACCATATTTACCAACCTACAACTAAATGCAAAGAACTATTAATTTTCTATATCAAATGGACTAGTTTTGAATTCGTTAGAAGCGACTTGTTACATTCTAATAAGGAGCTACTAGTTTTGTTCAATATGCACCGGACCAGTTTGAAACCAGTTGAACATCATACCCGAAAATTCTGGTTGCCTGCAATGACAGCCCCATGTTAAACATACTAGAATTTTCAGAGCAAACATACTAGGTTTCGGACAAACAGTTGCACAACGGGGCGGTTCAAAACCAGTTTGCGACTGTAATGTTTTCCTGCAGGGTGTGTACAAATGTATTTATGTGCTTTTAAAACCTTTTGATGATGACAGCAGCACACATAGATACTTATATATATATACTTACATATGTATATGTTTATTATATATCTAAGCGAACATATCACTGTCATATCTATGCCGCTTGATGCGTTGTAACTTTTATAACTGCAGGCGAATTTACTTTAACCTCATGTCATGTCTCACATACAGATACATAAATGTATCTATGAGGCTGTTTTTGTATCTATGTGCATTTAACTGCTTTGTGTTGCCGCTGTGCAGCAGATTTGGGGATTTAAAATGATAAGCCAAATTGATTTTGTTGCAAGACAGCTCCATAAAGTAAATATACATTTTTGCGTTTTACTTTTTGTGCCCAGTGAATTTGTAGTGTGACCAGGTCTGATTAGACTTGGTCAGCACGCAATTTTACAAAAATTCTTTGAACGTCTTACTTTTGACTTGAAGAACAGATCGTCATGGGACATAGCTTGAATTTAAGTCATCTTTGTGCCATTGCTTGACTAGCATTATGTTCAGGGCCATCGGAAGGAAAATCGTGACCCTCTGTTACAATTTTACTCGGCTACAGTATGACAGTAATTACACAGTTTCCCTGAGAAAAAAACGAGACCAGGTAGCATTCCCACTGCCACCTCTCGACGGGCCTAATTATTTTAGTATAGAACCAGGTGTGTATCTAGGATTCGTGTCTTGAGTAGCCTCATACACTTCCAAGTATATATCCACAGCTCGCAATAAACACTTTCAACCGATTTTTCCAACTATTTAGGGGGAGGGCTGGTCCGGAGCCGAAAACAGCCCGTGGATAGATTTAAATATCTTGTAACTAGTTCATAAGTTCTAAATTTCCTACTAGCTAGTTTAAGGCTAGTTGTTTAGGAACCATCAAACAGCACTAATAGTATTATAATAATTCGTATCTTGCTCAGTAATTTTGTACTACATCTGAAAATCAAGAAGAATTCGTTATCCTCGACCATAACAATCGGTCAAATAAAAAAATCTATACACTACTGCAATGAAATTAATGCAAACATATTAGAGAAATCTTTAAAAATGATTTATGATATCGTAATGTATTATGGATCTATAATTATGTTTGAGTCTAAACATCAACAGTCTGGAAATCATGATGAATTATTCTTGTTGAGCTTAATAATCGTCCAAGAATAACATCTAAATAACCTTCAAAAATGTTTCAATGAAATGTAATTGGTAACGAATTAGGGATATCTGTGGAGTTTAAGTCCGACATCATCTGGAACTATGCAATAATTATTCTCAAACAAATTATTCTGGAATTAAAAATATTCATGATGTTCTAACTGGTCAAGACATTACACAGGTCTACAAATACAGGGGTCATGTCGAGTTGTTGGAACGCTAAGGATTATTTCCGAAGTAATTTGATGCGTAGAATCCGTAATCCGGCGTCATATAGTGGCCTATCACGTCAGAATTTGGAGATATTTGAGATCATCTGCAAATCAAACGACATTTTATTCTACGTTCGACGTTATGTACACCGTCGAAAAATCAGATATCCTACGCACAAAATTACTTCAAAAATAACTCTAAACCTTCAACAACTGAACCATGTTAACCTGTGTTATCGATCTGTAACTTAGTTACTCAGAAATTATCGGATCTCAAACGTATAAAAGAAATCTCTTTCGCTGAACATTTAAAAGCAAAACAACTCCTGTGCATTTCCTTGCAGAAGGAAAGAAAATCAAGAAACCTTACCAAAATATTTATTATATCGTAACAGGTAACGAATTATAGTATCAAAAAGTATGATGCCGAAAGTACTTGGGGCATCGATCGTCTGGGCAGTCCACGGGTTCCCGGTTTACGGGAGCTCAAAAGTTGGAAAAATGGGTTGAAAGTCTTCTACGAGCTCTGACACATTTGTATACACTTCGAAGTGAAGAACGCGAGTGTTTTAAAATGAGCTGTTGACAATCGATTTTTTTTTTAATTCTTCACGTTGCGACTTTAGCTTTAGAGAAACTGTTTCTTTATAAGAATTTTTTGGAAAATTAAAAATAAAGAATGTAAATACCAAGTTATCGTCATAAAACAGCTACGTCATCGTAGCAGATGATGATGTATGAATCTTTACATTTAAGATCGCAATCGATATTATTGGTGGTCCAACAAAATTTGATGGGCTCCGTTACAAAACATAGATGTATTTTCTTATCGAACTTTATATTAAGATAAGATTCTAGTTCCGGCACGGAATTACCGTCTTTTTCAGTTGCCTCGTTGCTTCAGTACGTTGAATTGTACGACCTAGGTACAAACTCAGCTGCAACCTACTAGCCATCAGTAAGACATAGCCCGAACATTTTCGTAGTTCGCTCTGCTCCAGCTTTTAGCATCAGAATTTTCTGCACGCTGAATGTTAAAATTTATAAACGGGATATAACTGCTCAGACTCGTTCGTCAGAGCCTTTTCGGCGAGACTATAGTCCACCACGGGAATATGAGGTTGATATCTGAGTGGTAGGGGTTTTGAGGACTCCTCTCGATGTACATCTTATCAAGGAATAACAAAAATAAACGTAGGAAAGTCAATTCTGAATGGTACAGCTAGTTAAATTAGTTAAGTCTTAAGAATAATTGGCAAAGTCGGCTACTAGAAGACGCCATTCAATCGTTCATCCAATTTGCAGCTTCTTCCTTGCAGCTCCGGCTTGGCACATAAAAACTTTATTTTTCTTCATAGCGCTCAAGAATACTTGGTGAAGTCGACTCTATTATGAGGCCGTCGAAGATTTTCATCGAACCTTACAGCTCCGGCTTGCCTTATAAAAACGTATTTTTCTTCATGATTCTCAAGTAAACAGTGGCGTTGTGGACTCTAGAAGATGCCGTTGAAGTTTTAACCCAATTTCAATTAGAAAAAGTTCTTCGATAAGTGATTAATCGTAGTTATGAGAGCGCCGATGAGTAGGTGGGGTTACCCAGAGCTAAGGCATAAGTAGACGCGGCTCATCGCTTGGAATTTAACCCCACTCCTGCAGATGTGGACCTTTAGAGCTGTTGCCTATGCAGCCCAGAACGTGTTAGGATAAACTGATTGCAATTGACGCTAGTCCCATGTACTTCTTCGATTCTAGAAGATATAAAGATCGTATACTGACAGTCATTTAAATACTACCTTCACCAAAACCGAAATCACCACCGATGTGACGCTGTCAGCACCCGATTGGATATCACTTTTTTCTTCTTAAGTTTAAAATTGCCATTGAGATATCTATGAAATTTCCCGCTAAAATCCATTTGTCTAATCTCTTTACGTCAGTCTTGTAGTCTTGCCCTACAAGCTGGAATACTAAGCCAGATATTTAGAGTACAAATATTCAAATCATGATTGACGAATTAAAAGACGTGAGGAACAAAGCGACAGATGATGCTGCAAGAATGTAAAAATCTTAGCTTTGGGTTTCGAGATTCGCTAATACTTTCCAGAAGAACAGCCGTAAAGTTAAAAATATTTTGAATGACCCGAGCGGGGAATAAATTGGAGTCTAATAATTATTAAAGTCATTTCAAGTATAGGGTCTTTTATGCTGTTTTGAACCGTCCGATCTGGAATATGACTAGAAGTTTTGCACGTTAAAATTGATTTTTTTTTTGTGAAGTATTCTTGTCTTTTTAGCTAAAATTGAAAAGTTCAGATTTAGTTTATTTCGATCATTATCGGCATTAGCTAGTTCAAAAATATTTTCTTTTGAAGAGAACTCTATCGATACCCAAGGCTATGAGTAGCTCTTTGGAATAAAGAAATACTAATCAGGACCGTTGAGATGAAAAATAAGAGACTATGACGAACTGCAAGTGCACTCGTTTTTATACGAAATCTAGCTTTATGTGGCCTATAACCAGCGGACATTCATGAAATTACAACGATAGATAATTTTATGACAATGATGGCAACCAGCTAAGAAGTTATGAAGGAACAAATGAACATACCGGTTAAAATCATGTACTCCTTTTATATGGCCTACAGCCAGCGGACGTTTAATACGATCCCAACGATAACTCAATTTTTTCACTTTTTGAAGAGAGAATCAAAGTAAAGCCGGATTGTAAATCTTTCCAACTAAGGAAATTGATCAATAAACTCCACGAACTAATGAAAGAAGTACTGTGCCCTATTATCAACGCGAAATCTGCCTGTGGCTAATTACAAGCAGATCTTGCGGGACAAAAAGTCAAAAAGCCTGAAGAGTTTTTTTTGTGATTTCAGCTTCAAGATGTTCATGGAGGTCATTGTACTTTCCATTTATTGGATTATTTATATTAAATTATTATTTATGTTAAAATTGGAAAGTGATTTTAAGCAAAAAATCACATTGCTAAATTCTGGATGCGGTACTGATAAGTATCTTAAGGCCCGCGGAGAGGAAGGAGAAAGGAAGGGATTCCCCGGGTCCGCATTTTTCTTAGGGACCCTGTGTAATTAAACTAAAGATGTAATAGAAGAGCCGTTACATTTTCCCTCCCGGCACTGGTTTTTCTCTTCGGACGTACGTATCTTAAAGCAGCTTAGTTGTGTTTAAAGGTGGGTCGAGGTCAAGACTGGTCATGGCAAGCAGCCTGTCTGACGACCGCTCTGATTAAGTCTATTAAATTTTACGAAAAATATTTCAAAAGCCAGTTGCTCTTTCGCTTTAAGGTCGGAAAATTAAAAGTTTATCATTCCCTGCAGCAGTTTACAGTACTCTCTTCTACTTCAACTTAAATTAAGTTACTATGCCAGCATATCAAGCCAAAATTAAAAAGTATTTTTGCTAGTGCCAGACATAAAGAAAAGTCACCAACTATTTCTGGAATCGGCAGACAAACACTGACATCTGTCAAAATCCAAGGCGCGCAATTTATCAAAAGTAACAAAAAAAACAACAAAGAAAAAACTCCACTAACAAGAAAAAGATATAGATGGGATGGGATGGGATGCATACCAAACTGTCCGCAAATAGTCAAAAGCTTTAAAGCGCCAAGCAGAGAAAAAAACACCATAAAAAATACGCCAAACTGTCGGTCGGGCGGGCAACTCTAACCAGGAGTAGCTGCAGGCTGACTAGCATGAATAGCATCAAGCCAAGACAAGGGCCTTAACTCATCAGCGTGTGACAACAATGGTCAACACCAGACGTGGAAAGACGGAAGCAGCATGGCGATCCAAAATGGCGCACCAAAAAATCAAAAAGAGTGTGGCCAGATTGAGAGAGAGAGCGCGTCAAAAGGAAGTCAAACCAAAGAGACAACTCTGACTGAGATAGTGAATGCCCAAGTCAAATGAAAAATTGACGCTCCAAATAGCAACTGTCTGGGTGTGGGTGTATCTGTGTGTGTGTGTGTGTGTGTGTGTGTGAGGGAGTCTATTTTTTAGAGAGTGTGTGTGTGTATCCGTGTGAGAGCACGGCTCATTCATCAAGCTAGAAGCGACACAAGTTTCCGCTATTTTTAGCACATTTTCAGACACCAAATCTAGATTTGGAAAAAAAAAATAATGGGAAATTGAACAAGTAAGATTAAGCGACTTTTGAATACACTTTAGTAAGACTTTTTTAAAAGATCCTGTAATTCATGTGAAATTATGCCGTGTAAAAAATTACTCTGGTACCCCAAAATTTTAAATTTTTAGCAATTTTTAGATTGTATAGATTGTAATTTTTTGCACATTTTCAGACACCAAACCTAGATTTAAAAAAATGGCGGACGTAAAGTCGGGCGCGGACGACTTTGGGATACCCTGTACCACTAGCTTGTAATAAAGTCCGATTTAAGCACAAATTTTTTTTTGTCCGATCGTTCCTATGGGAGCTATATGATATAGTAAACCGATTTCAATAAAAAGATTATTGAACGTAGCTCATTGGATTTTACAGGCTATTATCGGATTTTAAAATGTAGTAGATTGATTAAATTTTGTGAAAGATCCGTGCAATTTATGCCGTTTAAGAAGACTCTGGTTCCCCAAAATTATAATTATTTCATTGCAATTTTTAGACTGGTGGCTTTTAAGACATTTGTAGGGAATAGGTGGGATCGCTCGAAATTTCGATAATAAATTTAAAATAAATTATCTGCTATTTTTTTAGCACATTTACAAATCCCAAATCTAGATTTGAAAAAAAAAAATAATGGGAAACTTCAACAAGAAAGCATACAACTTTCGTACACTCTTCTTAGTAAGACTTTAAGTATTACTTGAAGTAGATCATCTATAAAGTTTCTATTTACGCATCCATCGGCGTTATGAGTGGGAGGCTGGAATGGATTTTAAAATATAGAAGATTGACTGAATTTTTGGAAATTAATTCCGGTAATTCATGGGAATTTCTGACGGGCTCCAAAATTACAACTGTTACCCAAAATTTGATATTATTTCATTGCAATTTTTAGATTGATAACTCTGTAAGATATTAAGTAAGGAAATGGTCGAAAAGCTGGAGTTTTGATAATGAATTTAAAATAAATTTAAACGTAATGTCTGTTATAAAACGGATTTGAATTTTCTTTCCGATCCCATTCCTATTTGGTAAATGTAACAAGACAAGCTAACGTTTTGGAATACCTTTTAGTAAGATTAAAGATTATCTGAAGTAGCGCATCTAATAAATTTATATTCTGCATCCATCTGCTATCGGTGGGATGGATCGGATTTTAAAATATAGGAAATCGACTGCATTTTTGGATGATCTAGAAAATTTCGAAACTACGATGTTTCTGAAAATTTTCTTTTCATTACAATATGAAAATTGGAATTTTTGGCTTATTTAAAGGGATTTGTCTGATCGATGGAGTTCCGAAAATAAATTTGAACTAAATTGTAGACTGCTCAGGATAGGACAGTAATATCATAATATCTGTGTCTACATGGATTCGAGTTTCCTTTTCCGAACCCATTTTCAATTTGAAGTTCCATTATTTCAGTGGGTTACTTTAATATGCAGCACGCCAACCCCCCGTCCTCTTTATTTAATTCAATTTTACCATCGCAATTTATCCAAACTATTCTCGAAAATCAGTATTCTTGCAAAGAACAAAACAAGATTAAGTAAGTGAATTGTTCTTCAAGAGTTACTATTATTTCCTCTTTATGATAAATTTTAATGTTTCCTTTGATTTTTCAGCTGTCAAGGGAAACATTGTGCACTCCGTATAAGGTGTGGCTATCATATAGGGTAAGTTGTACCTCGATACTTGCACGTATACAAACGCAATCGGTACCACACTGATTTTGTTGACGTATTTCAATTATTATTTCGATATTTTTACACGACAATATAAAACGACGATTATAAAATTTTGGGTAGGGATGAATTGGGGAGAAAGGAGAAAAATCATTAGGAACTAATCGCACGACCACCAAAAAAAAAAATTATAAATTGATTTCAAAGTTTTGTAAGAGGTCTGCATGATTTCAACGTATCAAGATGACACTTAGATTGTACACACCGAATGAGATGTAGCTATCACATAGTGTAAGTTTCACTTCGATACTTTTATGCATACGATCACAATCGGTACCACACAGATATACTTATTGACTTATTTAAATTATTTCGATAAAATTTTGGGTAGGAATAGAAGGGTGAAAAATACTTACGAACCTATTCCTATACCTACCAAATGTAATTTGGTAAATTTCAATTAAATCCGTCGAGCCATTTGGGAAAAATGCGACCACCAAAACCCGTGACACGAGAATTTAATATATTAGATATATAAATGCTAGATACATTTCACTCATCCTTTGTATGGTATATGTTTAGTACATTTTTGGGAAAATTTATGGATTAACGTGAAAGCTGGCAATGCATTTTCAATATATATAAACCACTTTCGTGACGAGAAGAAAGGATTCCAATTTTTTTTTCGTGACTTAAAATTATTTTTCATAACGTTTTATCTGCTTTTTCAAAAACTCTAAATCCTTGATTCAAATATTTTTACTTTTTTTGGGATTTCTCGTATATTTATTATATATTGATTTGAATTCTGGAGTTTTGGCAATGAATTTCTGATAAATATAAAACTCTTTCGTGACAAACAGAATTTTTTTCGCGATTTAAAATGGCTTTCCTTTACGATTTATCTCAAAACTCAAAATCCTTCATTAAAAGACTGATATTTTTTGAGAATTTATTTCTCTCTCTTTCTTTCGATATATAAAGCACTTTCGTGATGAGTAAAAGAATTACGATATTTTTCGCCATTCTTATTTCTAAGAAAGGCCGATTTTTAAATCATTAAAAATAAAATATACCTAAAAAATATACTTAAAAAATAAAATTCAATCCAATTCAGTTTTTTGAAATAAGACGGTTTAGAATATTGTTTTTACATATAATCGTTCGAAAACAATTGATAAAAAACAAACTATACTGTATATTATAGCTAGCTCAGGACTTTAGAATCTTAAAATCTATAATTTGTTTAAAATATAAGTATATTTTTTTATCGTTTCTCTCAAAATTGTCGGAAAAATTAGCGGAGAAAAAAGCTTACAGATTATATCAGCTTACTACATAATGAATTTAGAATATTTATAAAAACCTTCGTGACAAGTAAAAAAAATAATATTTTTTTCGCGTTTTAAAATCCCACTCTTTTACGATTTTCACGAAAATTTTTCAAAAACTCAAAATTCATGATTTAAATAAATAGACTTTTTCGAGAATTTCTCCCTCTTTCTTTCTATATATACAACTCTTTCGTGACGAGTAGAAAGGATTCACATTTTTTTCAAAATTCTTGATTCATTTTTTTTTGGATTTCTCGGAATGTTGGGATAAATTTATGGATTGATCTGAGTACTCAAGTTTCGGAAATGAATTTCAGATATATACAAAATACTTTCGTGACTGCAGGCATTCCGATTTGTTTAGCGATTTAAAATGGCTCTCCTTTATGATTTATATAATTTTTGAAAAACTTAAAATCCTTGATTTAAATACTTTGATTTTTTTTTGAGGATTTATTTCTCTCTCTTTTTCTTTTTTTATATAAGACACTTTCGTGACGAGTAGAAAGGATTCCGATTATCTTTTCTGATTTAAATTTCCTTTTCATTTCATTTTTCAAAAACTCAAAATCCTGGGTTCAAGTTCTTTAATTTTTTTTTAGAAATTCTATTTCTTTCTATATATAAAACACTTTCGTGACTAGTAGAAAGAATTCCGATATTTTTTCGTGACTTACAATTCCTCTCTTTTACGATATATCTTTCATTTCAAAAACTCAAAATCCGCGATTCAAATACTTTGACTTTGACTATCTTTCTTCTTCAGCTTACCTAAATTTTCCAAAAAAAACTCAAAAAACCCCTTTGTAATATATTTTTAATCCCTATAGAGTATATAAATTCCACTTATCCTTTCTTTTGTATGCACATAAGCGAAATTTTTGCATTTGATGGCATGCGATTATTATTGTTTATGTATGCGATTATCTAGTGCGCTGACTTGTTCCTGACAACGTATGAGAATTTGTCCTTATTTTGTGCCATGTTGGCAGTGCCACGCCCTTATCTAGACCCCTCTTATAGCGCCTAACTTTGAGTTTATGTTAAATTGCGCAACAAATGAGAATTTCTTGGTTTTTTTCTATAGTTTTTTTGTTGCTTCTGTTGCTATTTGGATTTTCCTTCTGCTGTTTGCGGTTTTTATTGTTGTTTGTCTACACTGTCGCCCTTCCCTCTCTCGCAGCCATGCCCTCTCGCCTCCGCCTTGTTTATGTTTCATTAAGTTTTTTGTCATTGTCAGTTGTCCCTGCTGCTGCTGCTTCTGTTTCTTCTGGCAGAGACTGCTCCACTGACTGATAAAACTAATGTTGACTTTGGCGTTGTTATTACTGGATGATACCGTCCCACACTTCTTGAATTCCTCGCAATCCTTGGCTTTGCTGTGTAGCTATTTCTAGTATTGTATGCCCTGAATGTCCTTTTGTTGACTTCGCAGTTACAAATTAACAACAACAAAAAAAGTATAATAATAATAATATCCACAAAAAGCTAGAGCAAAAAGTTCACATATATGAAAACGCGTTTTTCTGTGTTTAATATGAGACTTTGCGGCAGTGGCGTAGATATAATTATGACAATGGGATAGGATAGTACTAGGTACGATGTAAAATTTAAGACATTTACATTTCTTGCTATAATCCAGCATACAACTTTTGGGAACTTAAAATAATTTGTAAAAAAATTTCTGAAAAATGCTAATTTCAGACTGTTAAAGAAACTAATAGGCAATTCCGACAACCGCCAACCTACGGGTGTTTCCTACATAAAAAGTTCGACCTATAATCCACCATACAAGTTTTAGCAATTAGCATTAAATTTTTTATGAAAAGAAAAACGCAACCATCAGACCATTTTGAAACATAAAATTATTTATAAAAATTGTCTGAAGAAAGCTAACTACATTCCATTTAAAATAGTAGCGGGCACCTCCACCTGCGTACTTTGCATGCCGAAAAAATTATAAAGTAGCTAAAGTTTCTTTTCAAGCGGTTTTACAAATAGATTGATTTTTGTTTGGTTAATAGTGGAGCGGGTCTAAAAAGAACTTAAAAGCTTTAACTGGCTTTTCAAATTATGTGACAAGCTATAGTTTCAGACAATTAGGCATCGATTAACAAGATAGCTGGATGAAAGCAGGCCTGAGAAGTGTGTAATTACTTCCGAACACAATGATTCAAGCTAATAAAGTGGTAGGTTAATTTTTTTCCGCGGGCCCGGATTTTCTCTCTACGGCTCTAGATGGAAAGTAAACTTAAAAGTGGTTCAGAAAACCAGAGCTAATCTCTCTAAAACCATGCCATAAAGTTTCCGATAGATGTATCCACGGGCAATACAGCATTTCCAGGAATGAATGTTCTGTGTGATTAAGCAGTAAACGTAAGTTTTAACAGTAACTCATCTTGGTTTTCTATGATCTTTGTTTTGCTTTGTCATATTCCGTCGATGACGGAAGGACAAATTCAAGGTATTCGGGTACTCTGTGAGTGGTCTGGTACTCATAAGAGCTTCAACGGAACAAATATAAGTCCTTTGATGCTTTAATTCGCGGCCATAGACTCGGTTAGCAATTTTCCAAAGTATAGGAAGCTTAAAAGTATTCATACAGTAAAGAAAAGCATAAAGGATGGCCCGAAATATACAAGAACGCCTCATTCGCTAGAATTTAAGATGTTTGCTCCGTATTTTATATAAAGAACTGAAGGTCCCCACAATGGTTCAAGTTAATTAACCATTATTCGCTTCGACCGTTTTTAATGTTTAGTTTAGTGAACACCGTCAAATTAAACTCGAAAGTTCGTCGTAAATATGCTTTAGCTATGAAGTTAATTTCACTTAGAATGGGTAGGGCAACAACGGAAATTGTTGCATATAGGCTAACGAAAATTCTTGTGAATATGAAGGGCAAACGATCTATCTGAAAATAGTGACTTTATGATGTGCATTATGGCCGAAAGGCATTAACGTACCTTATTTTTTGGGAATAACGCTAACAACATCTTCATTATTGATTCGGACTGACACCATTTGGTCTTAAATGACATTTTCCTTGTCAATTGGATAGAATTGATTTGGATTTGCTAGGCGCTACCATTTGGCTGCTTCTTTGAAAATCGCTTAATATAATGTCATAAAAATATACTGTGCCTCATCATCACTGAAAAACGAAAAAGGTTATTGAACATTTTTTTTATAATAGTCAAAACAAGAGTCAAGACATCAAAAACAGAATAAAGAAATCGCAGCAAACCATTGAACAACTCAAAAACATCTGTAACTCCTCAACTCTGTCACGCGGCACCAAACTGAGAATATCGTATCTGTCCAACTATACGGGTGCGAAAACTGGAATGCAGCTTCGAGGTCCCTGCAGCGAATTCAAGTCTTTGTCAATCGATGTCTTAAACGCATACTCAAAATACGAAATACGGCCGGAAACCATATCAAATGAGAAGCTGTGGGCACTATTTAAACAAAGTCCTATTAAGATATATATAACGAAGAAAAAATGGAACTACATAAGTCATTCGCTTAGAAAAGACTCACAAGTCATCACAAGGCAGACAATCGAATGGGACCCACGCAGAAAGTCGTGTCCCGCGTTCACATGGAGTTGCAGTTAGAGAACGAATTTGAAGTGAGTGAGACGAACTAGAATGAAATTTATAGGATGTCATGGGATCGTAGTAGATTTAAGAATTTTGTTGCAGCCCTATGCTTTACTATAGAGTAAAAGGAATAAATATATAAAATTAGAAACCCTATGCCGTCCACTAAGGGAAATTGAATCTAAGAAGAAGTAGAAATAAACAACGAAAAGCATAACCAAGCATTTTTGTTATCCTTACAAACATAAAAGGATATCACTACATACGAAGTAAGTATATGTACAATCAATTTATAACAAGATTTTTCAGCGTTATTCCATCTATTGTCGCCTACTCTCTCTTGAAAGTCGACGCTTGCCAATTCTCTTGATTTTTCCATAACTATCTGAATTTTTGAGAAAGTTTGCAATCGCGTTTCAAGGACGGATCACTCTAAAAACGATTTTATTTTCGATTTTTGAAAGATGCTTGCCTCGTGACATTTTGAACTATAAAACTAAATTTAATGCACTACATTTGCAAAATTTATTCAAATTAATGGAATTTCTATTATTTTCTCGAAAAAATTAAAAAAGAATTTAACACGCTTGCAATACTCACGGTCCAAAACGTAAAATGTCTCTGTTTGCACATATATAGTACTTATTTCGTAAGGCTAGGCTATCACGCCACAGAAATTTTTGATAGAGGTAGTAAGGATAGTGCTCAACGAAAAATTTTGCAAAGGTGTTCTAAAAATAGATTATAACAGCTGACTCTGACGTACCAACAATACCTTTACGAACATAATTAAGTAAGAAACAAATATAAAAATTTATGCAATTAAAATTACGCCACGGAATCATGCCTATTGGAGAATATTATTGAAAATTCGCAAAATTTTATTTTCAATAAAAACAATCAAATTTAGAACCAACTTGGCTTAAAAATATGTTTTTTTGTTTTAATTTGTATTGGATCAGCCAGGGAACATTAAATAATTCGAATTCGGGAGCACAGAAAAACGAAAGCGTAAAAAATTTATTCGCTTTCAAATTAAAGCCAGAAAAAAGATAATTCCAATATTGGTTTATACACATTAAATGTTTAACATTTATGTTTTTATATAACATTGGCTGCCTCTGTTAAACTGAATAAATGACAATAACATAATGCTATTATTTACAATCCATAACAAAAATTAAAGGCTTTTATGTATACCACACAGACCTGTATATATAATACTTAAATGAATAAATATATAAAACAATAATTAAAAGCTGTATGGATAATACATTAATAGTATTTAAGCTGGATTACTCACGCACTTAAGATATTTGAAACCAACAACAAGGCCATACAAAATAAATATTTGCGATTTAATTTTTGGTTATGTTTGCCAGACAGACCATATTAAAAAATATTTCTGTCAGATGTGGCTTTACTTAATTGTTTCGCCATTTTTAATAAATTTTATATATTGTATTTTAAAAAAACATTACGCAAAAAAGCCAAACGATGTGCACAAAAGTTTTGTTTATAGTGTTGCCATACGGCAATATGGTCAATATGGCGTTGCCAGTCTCACATTGTTTGCGGGAGCTGTAATAAATTACTTAGTTTGGTATTAATTTTGGTATTTAGTATATAGTAGCTTTTGAAAGTTGCTTTCATATTTTTATATATTTTTTTATTATCTGGTCACACTGAATGTTTAGTGACATGTTTTTGTCAATGCTTAAGCACTTTTAGTCTTTTTTTTCATATGTGAAGTAATTAATATTAAGTAAAAAAAATGAGCACATCCAAATACGACTTAGCCGTTGAGGATGAAGTCTCAGTCTTCAATGGAACAGTGAAAGCAGAGCCCAGCGATGAAGTCTCCGTCTTCAATGGAACAGTGCCTACAGAACCCAGCGCTGCTCAGGTTTGTTTTTTTTTTTTGCACAAAATGCGCAATTGGCTTAAAAAAAATTGCCCATCTTGCCATTTTTTTTTAGCCGAAAACAGACTTGAAGCAGCCAGCCAGCGCCATGGTTTGTTATACCTCGCTTAATGGGGAACGTCGTGACCAGATCATTGCTTGCATCGAGGAGCTGGAGCAATCAGAGCCGGCTGAACAGCGTGCGGAAAAGTTACGTCAATTATTAGAGGAAGTATTTCATGATATTTTTGACCGCACGCAGCGTCCCGTCATCTTGTCGCTGTTACGTAAACAAGCATACATTGATCCCAAATATTTGAGCATCTTGGCCGACAATGACGAGCTCTATGCCTATCTGGATATAGAGATGAAGCAAAAAATTTGGTGCGTGCAATTGCCAACTTGTCGGGAGCGGTTTGATGACGTAGTTGTGCCAATGCTCTTGAGATATACACGCGGAAAGGACCGTCAGCTGCATGATTTCAAAAAAGCAGGTAATTTATTTTACCAAAGCTCGCCCAAGATGCGACGCCAAAGCGAAGTGGTGCAAACTCTGGTCAAGTTAATTGGCAACAGTGTAGAGATCTATAAGAAAATGTTGGACTCATTGCAAATGATGTTTCTGTGCGAAGCTAATGCACATTTTTGTACGCTAAGCACGGAGATTATCTTGGCGCTGGATGATTTAAAGCAGCTGCCGGTACTAGATGTCTGGCATATATTTAGTCGATGCCTGGATGCCTCGATATACAACAAGAAAGTGGATGTAAAGCGTGCACGTGAGCTGGAGTATTTTTTGGACGAAATAAAGCCCGAGGAGCGGCATATACTGGCCGATGTAGCTATGATGCTGCGTGATCCTTTTGCCATTGATTGCTTGGCCACCTCAGCCATGAATAACTTGCATGAAGTCATCAACATTGAAGGCTTGCCCCGGCACAATAAAGTTTTGATTTGTTTGCTGCGTCTGTTGAGATTGGGTCTAAGCGCAAGGAACATTATAAACAAGAAAAACTATTTGGAACCTTATGGGGATGTTGACTTGTTTGTGAAGTTTGTGCCGGCTCTAATGGGTGTAATGGTGGAAGATCAGTGTAGGGCATTGGATGCACAGCTGGGTGAGACTACAAAAGAACCAGCTGAGCCAGTGCCGAATATTATTTGGCGTTATATTAGAAATAATGGCGTGGCCAGCATTTTGGTCATGTATTACGCTCTGGAGATGGCAGGCAAGAAGAATGCAGCGGCATTATTACGTATATTGCCTCTACTAAAGCACTGCACGGATGGGCTGGCCTATGAGGATCCCTATCTGCATACACTGGTTGGTATAAAGCTTAAAACTGATTTTTATTGTGAGTTTAATTCATGTTTCTACAGATTGCCTTACTCATACCCATGGCTAATGAGTTCTCCAGCGAAACCTTTTGCATGACCATCTTTGAGAGATACTTATTGCAAGTTAAGATATCACCGCATGTTCTGAAGCTGCTTTGGCATGTGTATAGTTATCTAACTGCGGAACGTCTGTCTCAGCTTATGAAGGCATTTCCTGCGGATCTGCATGAGCTGCTTTTGGAACGTATTGAGCCGCATTTGAGCGAGCAGTGGACGTCCAGAGCACCTGCTGCAAATCATTAATTAGTGGCTTGGTTACACTGTATCCTCCACACCAATCCATCATGCAAAGCATTATCAAATTTTTATATAACTCTAGATGCGCTACAACGTTTAGAGAACTTACATTTTTTTTTAACGAATATTTCTATAACTGCACAGAAGATTAACTCCAAAATCAAAATTGAGATCTGACATCTACAGCTACCAAAAAAAATATCATCTCTGCTGTTGATGATCTGCTGACTTTCAAGCAGTCTCTTCGAAGATTATGAAATAAGCGAAGAAGTAGCTAAAGAATTCAAGATACAAGAATTTTTTCGAGATTGTTCAACACATTATAAAACACATTTCTTTACCTTTCTTCATTTGCACACAAATAACTCCAACACCAATTCCGAGGATTTCAAAATTCATCAAATAACCAATTACCTTGCTGGAGATTTCCAAATACGACTTATTTTCTACACAAGCGGCAGACACATCTATATCACTTTTGGCATCTACGAAGACTTCCATAAAACAAATTTCTTTTACTTTTTTATCTGTACGAAAATAATTTCAACACCAATGCCGATGTTTTCAAAGACGATCAAATAAGCGACGATGTAGCAGAAGATTTCAAAAAACGATACATTTTCAATACAAGATACATCAATATCCAGCCTGTTCCTTCTTGGCATCTACGAAGAATTAAAAGTATTTTAAAATACTTTTCAACATTTGCTTCATCTATACACAAATAACTCCAGGAAACTCCATAAACTTGTAGGCAGCAGCAGTTGATCTCTCTTAAATAAAACTACTCCTACAGAAAGCTCCTTAACCGTTCTCTAAGCTCTCTTTGAGCTTTATATCAATTCAGAAGATGAATTATTGATTATTATGTGCTGACTAAAGCAGTTTCTTCAAAGATGATCAAATAAGCAAAGATGCAGCTGAAGATTTTAAAAAAGACAAATTTTCAACACAAAATGCATTAAATCTAGCCCTCCAGCTCTTACTTTTTTGGCATCTATGAAGAATTTTAACACATTTTGAAATACATTTTTACATTTGCCTCATATAAATTATGTTAATAATTGTTATAAACAAATAAATAATAATAAAAAAATAAAGCAATTTCCAACAAATTGAACTTTATTGGGGCCCTACTGATAATGGTGGGATACGTTTTTATAGCCGAGGTATCACTGCTAGGGGGTCACCTTAATAATATTAATGAAAATAATAATTATTATTTATTCTAATAATTCGGGGGGTCTAGGCTTATGTCATATAGTCAATAATATTGCTGTGGGAAATTAAGTTTTTTTTATTTATTGGTTCCAAAAATAGTTCAAATTTTCCAGCAAAGTTACCTGTTTTTTCTTAATAGTTCCAGAAATTTCGATATTTTTTTTTTGGGTCACGTAGTCTGGTTACGGTCCCTACATTGCCAATCCTATAAACATAAAATAAAGATGTATGATATGTATCAGAGTTTCGCATTTTTAAATGCCTTTATTCCTGAGATTTATCCTGCCATGATATTATAATTCGTTTTTCAACAAGGATGCTATATTAATTCCCAAACCGATAAAAAGAAAGCAAGTAGAACACCATAGAGAGAATGTATACTCAATTGAATGCACCAGAGTTTCTTATTAGTAAAAGGTCTTATTTTTGAGAGCTTCTTTAGCTTATCATGATTTATTTAGTTTTTCGTCGTTTTGAAATTTATAAGGATGTATACAGCCAGGCGGTGGTTGGCGAGCGCAGCGAGTAGGGAGCAGAGTGTTTACTGAATAATTGTTAATAGCTATGTGTGACTGCCCCCGGGGTCTATCGGTGTAAATTGTTAAAGCAAATTGGAGTAACGTCACGCCAAACCGACCAAGAAATTTAAAAAAAACGAGTCTAGTTTTTAGTTCAATTTTATAGTTCTAAAAGCTTTTTTTATAATCGCGCATCGCAAATGAAAATCCGCCTCGATTATTGGTAACATAACGCCATGTAACTTTGGGCTCATTTAGATTTCAATCGACAATACTGATTGTTGGTAAATTTTTTTTTTTTTCTTTACTTGATGCTACTGAATTAGTATAAAAAGTATTTTAAAAATTAGGAGATTTACAGTCTTTTTGTAATGTTTTATTAAACGTAATGGGGGCCGGAAAGGGTTCGGGTCCGGACACCCCAAAAGATGAAAATTGGTTTGAAAGTTTTTGTAACCTTCGACATGCAATATATATTGACGAGCTACTGCGATTAACAAAAAAGGATTTTGAAAAATAAACCAAGGCACAGAGATTAAGATGGATAGATAGCTCATGCGACGAGAATAGACGCTGGAAGATACTAAAGTACACCCTAACTCATACATAACACAGATGATGCCAAAAAATACGCTTTAGATTCTAGTCAGAGGCGAATGGATCAGGATAGTGGAGGAAACCAAAACCTAACCCGGATTGTAGTAATAATAGATGTGATGTTGAGATCTCTTTTATTTCCTTAACTCCTTGAGAAGCATATGGCCTCTACAAACATATTAATCGTTCCCATTTTGTGCCAATCGCTTCACTTCGCTCCAGAAACGACCTGATTCTTCAGCTTCTTTCGTGATGAAGAGATGATATATAATATATACGCTTCAAAACGAAAACTCACTTAAGATGAAATTTTGGATCCCCACAACTGAAATAAATAAATTGCCTGCAAGGCCTCAAACATTTAAAGTAATTAATTCAAAGAAGTTTGTACTTAAAAATAAAAATCTACTTAAATCAGAAATATTTTTGTAACCAGTTGAAATTTCGGGACTTGGTATGTACCAATTAATGTAATTTTGGAACACAAGAGAATTTGTGGATCAAAAAAAAATCTCGACCATTCTAAGCATCCGTCTTGAACATTTTGGAAAGTCCATGCCATTAATCTTGCCTTTTATTGGAATTCAGCTTTTCAAGAAGTAGACTCGAAACGATTAAAAATGAATTTTAAATTTTTTTTTAAATTGTAAAGGCTGATTGTAGTTACAAATAAAATTGTATTAAAAAATCGCAGAATTTGCGCGAAAATGAATACCCTACCTCACGAGAATTTGGAGATCATGATAAAGTCTGAGCCGTTCTGAACATTTTAAAAATTCCATGCCGATAATCCTGCAATTTATTGGAATTCAACATTCCAAGAAATAGACTCAATTTTCTAGACTAATTTTCGTATACCTCAGAGAAAATTTATACCCTACCATACAAGAATTTGTAGATCATGAAAAATTCGTTCTCTCATGACCTTTTTGGAGTTTCTATCCATTTCATTTTGAGCCTAATTGGGGTATAGCATTAGATAAAAAATTAGTTTTCAAAATCTAAAAAAAATGCTAAATGTTGATTGAAGTTTTAAAAAAACATTTGAATTACAAATTTCAGGTTATTCAACATTTTCATAAACCTTTGCGCAAGTGAATACCTTAGAGCCCCCTTTTGCCTAAGCCAATGCCATTTAACATGTATGAATTTTTGTATCTGTGTTTTCTACTGTTTTATGTTTTAGTTTTTTGCTATTGCAGTTATTTTACCACACACACACACTCACACAGTCTTATATATATATGTATATAAAGCCAACCCAACTAAATGCAACAAAGTAAAACGCAATTACGTTCGTATCTATTGCACTTGCAATTGTTCTCACTTAGTGTGTGTTGGTGTGTGTGTATGTGTGTGTGTGAGTATCTGTGAGTTCCTGCGTGCATCTGTGTGTGTGTTCAAGTTATGTTGTGTAATTTAATATTAAGGTCAGTCCTGCTGACAGTAATTTATAAAGTTTGTTTTTTTTTCGCCCTATCTCCTAGTTTTATTTTTTTTTGTATTCCAAATCCAGCACAAAAGGTCAAAAGTTTTGGCTTTGCTCGGTTTTATTTGCAACTTGTGGGTTGTCTTTGGTTACACATGAATTCCAACCATAAAGTAAGCTCAGAGTATGCAAATAATTAATGAAATATTAGATAAAGATAGAGGGGTTTTGTTTTGCACTGCAGAGATTGTAGATTGTAAACCGAAATCCCCAATGCAATTAGACTGGGGAATGCTCTACTTGGCAAAAGCTTTGAGCTTTAATTTAATTTGCCTTGGTTAAATGTAACTTTATATTGTATTAATTTATTGCTAGCTTTGTTGCAAATAAATCAAGTATATTCTGGTTTGTTTTCGATAACTATATCAATTGGATTGAGAATTATGGCTTATTTGAAAAAGATGACGTTCAAATGTATCGTAATAGATAAGGATAAGTCCGGTTCGCAATAAATCAATTTTTTAATTGAGTTTTTAATCTTGAAATTTGATGCAGTTTTAAAAAAAGACTAAAAGTCTTGATTAGTACTTAAGGTTTTATTAATTTCTTTAAAATGTTATATTTTGTTTTTCATTTTTTGTATTTTCAAGGAAATTAATTATGTTTAATACTTGCACTTACATATATTAAGATAACTTATTACTTAGTATTGGACTTATTTTTAGGAATAATTTATACATAGAGTATTAGAATATTTAATGATATTATAATCTAAGATCTGCTAATATCATAAATTGTCACAACATATTTAATAAGTAAAAATTTCTGATAAGCAATAGAAATATGAAAAAACAATTTGTTATTTTTGAAAATAGATTTAGAAATTTGTAAGATACAAAAATATTACAAGTATACCCTCAAAATCGTTTAATGGGAGAGAATCCCAATGTCTTCGTATGAATAAAATTGGTACTATTTGAAATTTTTTGATATTTTCTGTCAGAGCTCCTCTTAAATCTTAAAATATTTGTGTGTAAGCAATTTTTCTGAACGGTTTTTGTCTGATGTCTGGTTTTTGTTTTGAATGTCAATATTCTATGACAAAACGTTGGAAGAAGAATTTAATAGCATTTTGGAGACTTTGGATTGGATTGGTTTTAGTTTGAAGTGTTGGTGTTACAGATTCGAACACAAATTTTTGACTTTAAAAGTTAAAAGTATTCTTTCGAAAAACCGAAGACAAGACCAAGATGCTGAATGCGATCGTTTTGAAAATAAATGTTTCAACTTTTATGATCAAGCATTAACATGCTTGGAGAAATGGACCGAATTCAAGAATTTCGGTCGGTTGTGGAATGTCCGCGTTTTTCACTCATACCATCTGGTAACCCTATATGAAATTGAATACGCGACTGACAGAAGCCCCGAATATGCACACCAGAATATTTCTAGGTGAAATCTGTGCTATAGGTCGATGTGTAAACCTAATAAGGAGGTACATGTGCTAGTCCATTCTGTTTCATTGGCAGACATTCCAAACAGCTGTTACGAGGAGAGAAAACAAGAAAAAGACTAGATCGTCATGGCTGGCCTACGAGATGCCAAACAAATTCACTGTTCAAGAAAATAAACCATTTGGGTCAAAATTTTCTTAATGACTCTGCTACTTGCGAGATACTGCAGACTCAGGAGACATCTGTCTATCATAAAGAGTCCGACGGTCTAGACATGAGCACAAAAAAAATCTCTCTTCACCCGACTAAATAATTAAGTATGTCTTTAATATTGGAACAATTTAGGAATTCTATGTCTCAAGTGTCGCAGTACAGCATTCCCAATATTATTACAATTATTAACTTGAGTTACGACAAGCTGATTAAAATCGGAGGGTCGTATTTTTTTTATGATTTTTACTCCATTCTACGTAAGTCAAGAAGAACTCTAAGCCTGAAATATGTGAAAATCGTGAAAAACTAAAATTTTATAATTTTTCGAAGTAAAAGTTTTTTATATGATAATTGCAGGCAGCCTAAGAACTAAGCAGGAATCCCTGTAAAGTAAGGTTATTTTTTATACGGACCGTGTTTTCAATTTTCCCTCCATCTAATATATTACACACTTATTTTATGAAACATAGTATTTTATTTAATAATTTAAAGGTAATAAAAAAATCGAAAATCAATAAGAGTTATGTCTATTATTTATATTTATTCGATGGGATAATATTTATTATATTATATATTTGAAAGCCTCATAAGTTTAAAATTGTAACCGAAATTCGAAAAAAAGAAATGCTTTACGTTAAAATTATTGCAATTAAATTCGGTCTATTTTGTACCAAAACAGTTTTTTTATGATCGGTCCTATGGGGCTAATATGATAGAGTAAACCGATTTTCATCAAATTTGATCAAGTGATGGAGAACTTAAAAAAAACTGCCAAATACTGGCAACAAATATTCCACCAAAGGATAAAAGCAGAAAGTTTGGTTCATATAGAAGGACACGGGTTTATCGACTAATCAAGTCACGTTGATACTTAACATATTCTTTGGGGGACGTCTTACGTACTCCCTTTGCACCGGCTTAAAATTACCATTTGTACCATATTTAAAAAAAAACATATGGATATAATTCATATAATTATAAAATAAAAATAAGATCTGTAACATTCTTGAATACTTACCATAAAAAAAGCTAGGTAACACCTTAGATAGCTAAAATTTTGATAAACCCTGGAAATCCAAAAAATACCATAATTGAAATTTTTCCTTCTTCAGTTTTTATGTATTGTAGTATGATTCTGGTTCAGGATCAGTAGCGTCTTTATTAAAGTTTCTATTTAATAAGTGTGATAAATGTTCTTGAAGAGATATTGAAACTAAGCTGTAATACGTTTTTAAATAACTTTTAAGTGGCACTTATAGATCAGGTGTAATAATTTTGTACTTGTAAGTCTTGGTAAACATTTTTTAAATCCTTGCTGATTAATTTTTTTTTTAATTTTTCGGGATTTTTAAATCTTTCAAAATTATTTAAAAACCTCTAGTTTACTCTCTTTTGAATATTTTCTTGTGTAGTACTATTTTAGAAATGTGCCAATAGATACAAAAAAGTAATATTTGGTTGCCTAAGTTTAAATTTAATAATTTGCTTTATAATAATTTTAAAATATGAGTTTTGCTTAAAGCTAGCCATTCAAAATTGCAGAGTTATGTTAGATGTAAAAATCCTTTCTGCTGATATACGAATATTTTCTTGAATTAAAATTTTCAAAATCAAAAACCATTGTCCAATGAAAAAACAATTTTTTGTTTTAAATAAATTTACAGAAAAAGTATGAGATATAAATGATTATTATTGATCATGAAGTTATATTGGCTATACAATTTCCTTGTTGCTCAAGATATAAGTTTATCGATCATGTCAATATTAGCTTTAATATTTAAATATTTTGTTTGGATAATAATAAGGGACATTCAAGTATCATGTTTAATATTTTAGTTTTCCGCGGTGTTAGCAGTTTGGTTGTTGTTTAATGAGTTTAGAACTGATTTCCCTTCTTCTCACAGCCATATGACTTAGGATTACCTAGGAAAAGTAATAAGAATAACATAATCAAAATATTTGGTATTTAGAACCAAAAGTTTCTTTACCATTTTACAATGCTCACCTAAATTTATCATCCAGAATTAGTCTCTTAAAAAAATTACTTTTGCATTAATTTTCAAAATTTCAAAGCAATATTCAAAAATACTCATAAGCTCAAGTCAGGCATTACAGCGAGTACTCATTAAAACTCTTTAAACTCTACTCGCTGCTACAGTAGTTCATCAATTTACTCGCTCATTTTGGCATTGCGCAAACTCAACACAAACTCCGGTCTATGCTCATTCAGCTAGAACTCCACAGACAGACAGAAGTTATTGTCAAACAAAAACAGCTGTTGGTGGCCACAGTAAAACCAACAAGGACGAGCACCAAAAAAGGATCTCGGCTCTGCATTAGACCCGCATTCCAGGTGTGCATACCTCGCACTTGGGTTGCCGTTTAATTAAGGGACGACATAAAATGATGGGTTCGGATATATAAATTTATGTTGGGGATAGGCAATTTAAGGCATCAAAGCATCAAGTTTTGTGGCTGTCATATTTTTTTGTTGTTGTTTGGTTTAATGGCAATCATAAAAGATTACCATAAATTGACAACATAAATATTTTTTTAATAAACATGCAAATAAAGGAAATATACAATATAATAAATTTATGCTATATGCAATATGAGAGGAAACCTGAAAACTGATTGCAATGTGAGCTGCGTGTGGCACTTAAATTTTTATTATCGAAAGGATTTATTTTTTTCTCGTTTTGCGCGTAAAGAATTTTTACTGTATTTAAGCGTGCCATGAAATATGCATGAGGCAACGTCTGACATGCCACAATGAGTGTAGCTGTGTGTGTGTGTGTGTGGTGTATCTGTGTGGGTGATAAAAGCCGAATGTCATGCAACAACAACAACAAAACGACTGCATACAACACAATTGAATATGCTACAAAAAAAAAAAGAGTCATTTATATAAAGGATATATGGCATATGTAATTGTGCCAGCTGCAAATGTTGCAAAATGTAATGCAAAATACTATTTTGCAACATTTTGCAGAACTTAAAACCCAAAAAACAAACAAGGCCAAAAGTCGTCCAACTGTAAAAGCGGCTCAGAGCTTTTCCGTTGCGTTGCATTGTTGCAACATTTTCATATGTTGCAAGCGAATCAATCTTCTATAGTTACGTCAGTACGTATTTCCCTCATATAGTATTTATACACTACTCGTAAATGTTGTAAAGGTGAAAATGTTGATTACTTTAATTATTATGATTTACCGATTCTTATTTATTTAGAAAATTACAAATTATAAAGGCTTTGTAGACGCATGAATAAATATTCTTGTAATAATATATTTTATTCGGCAATGAGCGATTAAATTTTTAAATTAAAAAATTCGATTATTTTTGACCCTTTTTATACCATTTTTTTAATTGTAACAATCGTATCATGTTTCCCACTTTTTTCAGCAATAAACCCCACGAAAACCAGCGTTATCCGGTATGACGCATTTTGCCAAACAGGTGAGTCTTATAAATATTTGGCAATTGTAAGATTTTTATAGTTCCTAAGCACTATACCAAATTTGGTTACGATATCTTCGGTTGAAAAATGACGACGTTGTGATTGTTGGAGTGCGCGCGGTACACGAAAAACGGTTTTAAAGCAATAACTTGAAAATTTCGGGGTGTTAGACAATTTTGAAAACACATTATCGTGATGTTTTTCGTCAAGATCTATAACGTACGCTAGATCACTTGAAAAGTACGAAATCACTTGGTCAGGATTTCGATTAAGTCAGCCAGAATTTTATACATAGTGTGAAAAAAACGATTTTTGAGTCTAATCCACTGCAAGGTCTCTTTTTAGGGCTTCTTAAAAGTTATACATCGTTATGATAACAAAAATGTTTTTAAATCGCATCTCTAAGATATTTTTAATCAGATTGTGAATCGAGTTTGTCATATGTCATCCTAATGAATGATATTGGAGCTTTTGTTCCGTGGTTTACTGCCTTAGTAGGCTGAAATATCCTGTTCCGACAGGTACATCCTTCGGATATGGAACCGAATCGTATGCCAAGTTTTTAATTTATATGTATTCCTGTGCATATATAAGACTATATGAAAAACATGTAGGATTGCACATAACCCTTATAGCAGAGGTATTTTACGCCACCGATTCGCTCTTAAAATATGTTCAAATTATACCTTATATCTGGTGATTCTTGTTGAATATATAATATAGTACCGAATTAAACGATTTCCACAAAATTCAGTGTTATTTGATAACACAACTTTTCATAAATACTTTGGGCAATTTAGTACATGAGCCTCGGCATAACATTGATATAATACGATTTCCGGCCTATGGGATCGAACGATTCGGTCCACCACACTTTTTTACACTACTTGCAGTTTAAGAACAATAGAAATTAATTCCGACCATTTGGTAAGTCATCATGTAATAGGTATCCAAATGGCGGATGGCTCATTAAGATCATCCGTCAATTTTGTGGATTCCCCCCTTTCCTTGATTATTAAGTAGTTTTCTACATTTTTTAAAAGTTTATTATGTCGAATTGGAATAATAACAATTTTGACCGCTTTTAACCCAAATAAAAGGATAATCTTAATCCTTTTCAAAAAATAAATGTGCTTTTTTAATTTTAAGTTATTGCTTTTTTTATTTGTTAACCACACTTGAAACTTTTCTAGCAACGTTATAGACTTAGTGGGATTTGTTGAGTAAATAGCTCTCTATGCACATATAATTATTTTCTATGAAAGATATAAGGACATAACCTAAATGTTCCCAAATTGGCAAAAATATGCAAAATTATGTTACGAAAATACGGTGTCTCAAAAAAAAATAATTTATCTGGTGTAGCTTATAAGCCAAAAGTTGCAATTTTACATTTCTCCAAAAAACGCCTACTGAAGCAAATAAATGTCTACAAATGATACTCAGACACTTAAAAATCAAGGTAAACAGTAACACAGGTCTACAAATACAGGGATCATGTGAGTTAGTTGTAAAGCTAAGGGTTAATTTACTGAAGTAATTTGGTGCGTAGAATCCGAACCTGGCGTCAGAACTGGCCCATCGCGTCAGGACTTTTGAGATATTTGAGGTTATGTACCCGGAAAACTGCATTTGTTCCTACTTTTGAGGTTATGTACGGGCGCAGTCGTTCTCTCCAGTTACATCATTTAGTACAACTCTTTCCCTTAATTTAAGGGTTCAAGAGATCAATTACGATTTTTTTCGAAAAGTTATGGCTTTTCGAAGTTACGAGATATATCCCTTCGAACGTCATTAGCATTTGCAGTAAGCCTTTGAGATAACACAGGTCAACATGGTTCAGTTGTTCGAAAGCTCAGAGTCATTTCCGAAGTAATTTGGTGCGTAGAATCCGAATCCGAAGAACTGGCCCATCACGTCAGGATTTTGAGATATTTGAGGTTATGTCGACTTCAAGTGTACTGAAAAAACTGACCATATTTTGGGTACATAACCTCAAGATATCTCCAAAACTCCTTCTATATGTTATAATACAAACATTCGGCTTGCAAAAACTTAATGTACGCTTTATAATGGTATAGGGTATAAAAATTACCAGTAGAAGGATTCCCGACCATGCAAATTTCCAAGGTAACAAAATTTCAGGGGAAGAAAGGCCAGAGACTTTCTGTGGCTCCAGCGGAAGAAATTTTTTAAAGAGAGTGTCACGACGGTTCAAATGGTTTTATGAGAGAACTTAGAACTTAGAAGACGTCTAAAAACGTACCCTTAATACATTTAGGATACTGATCATTGCGTTACATACGGGACAAATAACTAAGTTAGCTTCGCGATTTGTTTTGGTTGAGCATGACGCCAAAAAGAACCAAAGAGTCCCAGCGCAATCTTTCCCCTGAACATTATTATGTATATATTATTTATATAAAAAAAGCCATTTAAATAATAACTTAGACTATATTAATTTTAAAATTTTCTTTCGACTATTCATGTACAAATAGGGATATCTTAAGATAAATTGTACAATTGTTTTTTAGTTGGAATCTTTTTAATATGCTATGGAATTTAAAAACCCAGGATGAAGTACATCTATTCAAAAAAATATGTATCAATAGCCAAAGGAAACTTCCTTCGCTTTTCAGCACACGTAGAACATTGTTGTTCAATATATCACAATTTGAACCCCTATGTTGCTCTGGCTAAAAATATTTTAAAATCTAGAAATAATTTCTACTTTATCATTATATTTAAATTTCAAAGGTTTGCTTTATTGCCAAAGAAAGTATAAAATTTCGTCACAGTTAGCGCATTTATAAAAACAGAAACTAGATTTTTTACAATCTTAACTGATAAATTACAAATGTAGTTTAGTAATATTATTATTATATAAATAAATAATAACTAACAATTTCTGAGGAACTTACTCACAAACAGTCAACAAGTTCCCATTATGGTAGAAAATCAATCTTTCAAATAACATTATTATTATTTTACAATGATAATAGTCGCTTTGAAAAATTAACACTTTTATAGTAAACTAGACGGCTTTTCCAACTGCTCACTTTACCAACAAAATCCCACTTAGTGGCAAATCCATGATTTTACCATGGAAGTATTTCGGATTTTTGATTCATTCACTTTTTAATTAAAATATTTTTACAGAGTAGAGTAAATCAATGAAAGCTCTTTCAACGTTCATTTGATTCAATACACAAAAAATCTCCTTCTAAATCTGCATCTTCATATAAAAGTACAATGATTTCTACACGGGGATTTCAAGCCAAAAACTGCAGCGTATCTATGCCTCTAGGTAGGCACTGTTTTTTTAAATGTTTTTTTAAATAATAATCATAATTATATCGAATTAAAGACTTTTGTGTAGTTGCATCTTAACTAGCGAAGAGGAGCGTACCTTCCTAGACATATTTTTTATACAAAAACAAAAAGAGTATCCCACTGTCGCTCATCGCTTCGTGACAGTTGTTCTTTTTGTTGTATTTACTTATGATGTATATTTAAAACATTTTCATAGCTGCAACTTTGTAAATATTATTTTTATTATTATTATTGTTTTTGTTGTTGTTGCTGGTGTAGTTGCCACAGCTGCTGCTGCCACCTCAACGACGCGTCGTGCATTGGCATAATTATGCAAAGTTGGCCAACAACAGTTCATGCGAAAATGGCCAATACCTGACGCAAGGATAATATAAATATATGCCAGCCAACAATGACAACAAACATACAAGTTCCAACACACACACAAACACAAGCAGGCCAATAACAACAAAAACAATATTTTAATTAACTTAATTAAGCAATTTTTATTTGCCATGGACAGGTGGAGCCAGCCACTGTACTTACAGGCACCTTTAATGTACACAAATATACATGATTCCATAATACATACAGTGGGCACAAAAATTATGCGTACAACTTTGATTTATAACAATTTGTGTGACAGTTAGATAACTTAATAAGTAAATTTACTATAGATTAGCAATCAGCTTAAATTCTAAACACCAGAGGGCTTCGCCACCTGTTTGCTATATTCCTCAAACCATATCTAGAGGGACTGCTATAAGTTATAAAAAAAAAAACCAAAACATACAGGATATGGCTAGCATACAAGAAATCAAAACAAACTAACTCACAGAGCCCCCTAAACTTAACATATAAAGTTGTTCGCATAATTTCCGATCTCACTGTATATACTGCAGAGTGTACACTGTACATAATATAAATACGTTCGCATTGTACGTACTCCACTGAGGCTTTTGATGAAGCGTTACAAAAATTAACTCAAAGGACATTATTGACATGCTCTGCCAGTCAGCCATTATAATGGAAATTCCTTTTCCCGTATCCCCAACTGTCCTGTGCTCCCTTAATATGCTGGGTAATTATTTATATTTAATACGACGTGAGGCTCTGCAAAATGACAAAAAGTTTTCAATAATATTTGGTTAATTTTTAAGCTTCAGTAAGTTCTTTTGTTAACTTGCCTGTATAGTCTTATTGGTGGAGGTTAAATAGTTGCCGAGCTTCTTGGTTAGCAATTGTAGTGGAAAAGGATTTCAGCTGAGGTAAAGCGTAGATACTTAGCAAAAAATGCGTTCACATACGCAAAGAGGTTGCATATATTGTGGCATTATTCGGAAAGTGTGACAGAAATCTTTTGCCAAACCACATTTTGTTTGCTTTTCAGGTATCTCTGACGAATTTATGTCAAACATAAACTGGTCAATGTGGCCGAAATCTGGTACCTATCTTATCCAACAAATGGAAACCGAAACGTTAAATGCGGCCAGACCGACTCAAACATCTCCTTCATCCAGTATGGGGTACTTCTACGAAAATTATATTATGCATAGGGCTAAGCTTCCAGAAACCGTCTTCTTGTCGCCACCTATGAAAATTTTTCCATAGGAAAACTTCAAACGAATCTTCAATACGCCAGACAAGTGGAACTCGAGAATGGCGTAGTAACCATCTCAGCCGTCCAATTTTCGGGCTAAATTGTGTCCAACTCCATGGTGCCTTGTTGAAGTAACTTCTGGGATTGACACAGCTTGAAAAAATCACATAATTAATAAAGAAAACAAACTCCAGCAGATGTAACATACCATTTAGGAAACATTTCCAACACTCAGAACTTAGTGTTCCTGAGGTGTATGAAAAGCCAACGATATTGTATTTGAGCATGATAAATACCCGCACTGCTTGATGGTAACCAATGTGTGCGCTGGCCTCGCAGAAAGCATTTTTAGAGCTGCCGTTCAATTTGCTAACTATCGCCGGAACCTCGCAAGCTCGTCAATTCCACTTTAAGCGATGTCTCACCAATTCAGAGTCATTTACATTGAAAGTAATCCTAGATCACTCTGCTGGGGGAGACAGGTACGAAAGACTCTCAATATGGATATGAACTATTTAGCAGCAAAGCTTTTTGGGTAGACCTGAGGATTACAAATTTATTATAAGAAATGTGCTTTGTCGTATTATCAAATAAGCAGCTTACCTCTGAAAACTTTAATCTTTCTTTATAAGGCAGCAATCAATCATATAAACATGGATGACATTGTCGATAATCTTATACAGAGTATATTAAAAGATGCTGAAGGTGATAAGCTGACGTAAGTTTCCCTCGGTGTAATTAAGCCCAAAGGTCGTTAAGGTGATCTCTCTGGTTCTGAATATCGTAGGGCAGCGCTCTACCCAATTTCCTGATCCGCTGTGCCAAAGCTCACTTAGTTGAGCAATGCCTTTCTGTGAAGACACTCTATAGATGATCTGGTTGCGAACATTGCAAGGTATGGTAGCAATCAGCTAAAACCTGCGAAATTATTAATAATGATCTGATTTTAATTAAATTTGGTACAGTACATAAGAACTCTAAAAACTTTCTAAATCAAAGTTTCCATTCACACTACCTTAATTAAAAAGTTCTTGGAATCTTCACCTTGTCGCACTCTCAGTCAGCCAATTTAATGTCTAATTTTTCTTAAATCTGTCATTAGCATTCTATGGAATTTTCAGCTTGACATTTGTAAAATAAACGCAGTTTGAAAACATCTGCGATTGAAAGTGTTTTCAATTTTTATAATTTTAAAAATGGAATTGATTTTGCGACGAATTTGCATTAAATTTTTCGTTAAAAATGGTACGATGACATTAGAAATGTTACAGATGAGTTTTGGCAACGATATTCTGCAGAAAACAGTCATTTACCAGTGGCACGAACAACTCAGAAGTGGGAGTGACGTCAACGACGATGAACACAGTGGCAGGCCATCGACATCAAAAAGCAACGAATACATCAACACAATCAAAGAATGGCAACTGTTAGAAGAAAAATATTTTAGCTATTTTCTATAAAACATGTCAAAGTGCTTACAGGTATACATACCAATTATTGTAACTTCTTGAGATTCCAATTCAAGATATGTGCATTCTATTTTATGTTTAATTTATCCTATCACGCCAACAAAGATGAAATTTTGATTTTTATCAACAACGTCTTAGAAGTGGGAGGCTTTTACCCTAAAATCGGCATCGTTGTGAACTGCTTGTGAAAATTCCTACAAAAATATGCCAGTGGGATTAAGTTCTGTAATCATTACTTTTGTATCACGCTCTGACATATCTTTAGGCAGTTAGTGCTTGTGATTTAAGCCGTTCCAGCGAAGCATCTTATGGTCTTCTTATAAGCATTTAAGCGTGTCCGATGTCACAGATGTAGGAGAAACCATTAAGATTACAATAAAGAATCTGTCAGTCGAATAAAGATTGGGAATCATTATCACTCGATGACATCTTTTACGTATTTAGTGTTTGGGATTTTAGCCTCCGCTTTCCAGCGAAGCAATCTAATTGTCTTCTTCCAAACATTTAAGCGAGACTTCCAAAGCCACAGCTGTAAGCAAAACATTAGGTTATAGTTATATAATAATAGTTACTCTATTAGGGCCTTACCATTTTCCAGCACAGAGTATAAAAACATGTTCTCTTATTCTTATGTTATTTTTGTTGATCAGGAAATCCTTGAAAATAAAGATAGAATTCTCGATGTCTCAACTATCTTTATATAGTGCTTTAAATAAGATGCATGCCCAGTGACTGGAGCCAGCTATAGAGTGTTTAGAAGCATTTTTCTGAAACTATAACTTAGATCGCTGGCACTCGTTTAGGCAGTTGAAATCGATTAGCATTAGAGATGATGTGTGTAACCAGCCTCAGCTTTCCAGAAAGCAAATCCCATAATCTTTCTGAGAATGCAGTCTTTGCTGTAAGGCACGGAAAGCCGTTTTGATCGACACGCTATGTCCGCAGAGGAAGGATATCTTTCTTCTGGTAGGGGCGTCACACTCTGCAAGTATATGTAGAGAAGTTTCCTCTTCCATCTCACAAAAGCTGCATGTGTTCGACGTAACGATTCCAATAGTACCCAGGTGTTTCCTGAGTCTGTAACGTACAGTCAGTAATCCAGTTATTATCCTAAGGGAATTCTTGGTCAGTTGGGATATTCTTTCTCTTGAATCTAATTATATTATAGGAGACGAGTAATTTTTTGGTTTGCCGTAAGCCAGCCGTGGCGGGCCAGTCCCTTTCTCGTGTGGACCTTTCCGCCTTTCTAAGCAGCTTGTTAGTGGTGTTTCTGCCTATGCCGCAATAAGATTCAGGTCCAACTAGTTTTGCAGCACCATTTCTCGCCAGTTCGTTAGCTGCTTCGTTCCCAGGAATATTCTTGCTATCATAGAGCCACAATAAATTGTTTCCATCTCTGTCTGACGCTAGTTCTTTGACTTCCTTCAAACTCATTTTTATAGTTTCAATGTCTTTGTTGAGCTGACGTTTCTACGCCGATAGTCGTCTTCTACGAGATTCTTGTGCCCTTGATTTTTCCAATTCCATTTTAGCTGCATAATGTTCATAACTTCATAAATTTTGACGATCTATGCTCCACTTTAGAATCAGGAATACATAGTAGTAGTAATGTTCAGAGCCTTTTGTTAGTAATTACCTTAGGCCAACTTATTCTGAGCAGACGGCGGAAACATCCATTTACAAAAACTTGGTAGGTGTACGTGTCTGGAAGACGCGTTCCATGTTTTGCAACCATAGAGCCAAATGGATTTGAGATGCGAGTTGCAGATTTTAGTTGTAATTTTCGTTAGCTGGGGCTGGGTACTGTTAAAATTTCAAATATTTTTTAGAGCGTTCAATGGCTGACCAGCTTTTTACACGTTTTTTATCATACAAGTCTTTTTCTTCTGTCGTCCTCGACTGCCAGTGGATCATAGTTTCTTAATAGGAAAGAATTAGTCAATTCTGAAAAACACTTTGGAAAGTAAAAACAGTTCAAAGCTCCACAAGTTATTTTTAGCTCAGAGGAACTAATCCAAGTTGAGACGCTTTTGATGTCTTCAGGCTCAAAATGGGCATTGGTAAGCCGTTGGTAAAGACGATCAGGGCCACGTAGTCGCTATGCATGGCAACACTCACTTGTACTTATTTCGACGTTTAAGATTTTGAGTGGAAATAGCATTCGTCTTCAAGCTCCGAAGTAACATCGTCTCCTTTTGGGTCTAGCTTCGGTTTAACCTTAAGCATAACAATGTCTCTGAAAACGTTTCCTTTCTAAAGATCCGCATAAATGAACATTTACTGATTTTTCATAGTATTGTTGTCCTTCTATCTTGTCTTCTGTATGCACCTATTATAAAAAAATTAAATTAAAAATTTAAAAAACCCCGAACTTAAGTAATTTTCATTTAAAAAGTGAAAAATAATAAAAGAAACTTAATGTTAAAGTACCTAAGAATCTATTGATAATTCTAAAAAAAATACGTCGCGTTGGGGGACACGCGAGGGCAGACGTCGTTGACGGTCGTATCTTACATGCAAATTTTTTGAAGTAATTCTATGAAAGTTTTTGAAGTATTTTCTTAATTTTGTTTTTAAGTTAATCTTTGTTGCTTAATTAGACTATTTGTATTTAAATTGTTAGTTTAGGAGCGGTCCCCCAACGCGACGTATTTTTTTTAGAATTATTAATAGATTCTTAGGTACTTTAACATTAAGTTTCTTTTATTATTTTTCACTTTTTAAATGAAAATTACTTAAGTTCGGGGGTTTTTTAAATTTTTAATTTAATTTTTTATTTCATACTTTTTATAGGTAGGTTAGGTTAAGTTAGACTTTAGTATATTAAAATATACTTACTATAATTTAGATTCTTGTTAAGGTATAGATTACATTTAAGGTCAAGCTCGTTTGCTTTTTTTTTACGCATTCTCCCCACTTTCATTCCCCACAACTTTTAAACGGCTCGACCGATTTTCATCATGTCTAGGAACACTCGCACATAAGTCACCTTTAATACAAAAAAAAAATAAATTGAAATCACTGCATGCGTTCGGGAGTTACGATGCCACAGACAGACAGACAGTCAGACAGACAAATTTTAAGCCAATCGGACAAAGTTGATGTTTTTAACTTCAAATGGCCATAACTTCTAAACGAGAAGAGATAGAGCAAAAATAGCCACAGATTCGAATCAGTGGCGTCGTCAGCTTTAATAGGACCAAATTTTAAGCCAATCGGACAAAGTTTATGTTTTTAACTTCAAATGGCCATTACTTCTAAACGAGAAGAGATAGAGCAAAAATAACCTCAGATTCAAATCAGTGACGTCGTCAGCTACATTAGGACCAAATTTTAAGCCAATCGGACAAAGTTGATGTTTTTCTCCCCACTTTTACTCCCCACAACTTTTAAACGGCTCAACCGATTTTCACCAAACATGTCTAACAACACTCGCACATAAGTCACCTTTAATACAAAAAAAACTAAATTGAAATCACTGCATGCGTTCGGGAGCTACGATGCCATAGACAGACAGACAAACAGACAAACAGACACGTCAAACTTATAACACCCCTCTTTTTGCGTCGGGGGTTAAAAAGATACTAGGTAAAAAAGGTTTACAAAAAAATCTTGAAAGTACATAAAGAGATAATTCTCTTTAAATTTCCAACTTAGTCTTACCTCGCTAAAACTGTTTGTTAGAGCAACTTTTGATGTCTTCAGAGGCTATGTAATAATCGGTATCGTTGTGGATGTCTGGGAAACTTTCCCGTAAAGATGCATACATAGCCAGCGACTGCTGGAGACCCATTCGATAAATAATATGGAACCTTTATTCTGGGCTCATGTCATCATTCACATGTACTTGTTTGGGAAGTTAAGAGCGTTTGGGATATTGGCTGGCACTAGCCTCAGCCTTAAAGATAAGATATCATCTTCCTCAGAATGCAGTATTCTGAAGTTTTGTTCCCATTATATTTTTATGGCACTTCGAAGAAGGATAGTAAAAAGGTTTCCTTAGAAACTTTTGTTGTTTGTCGTGTTCCTGTTTCGTTATTGGTATACCTGTTATAAGAAATATTTAGTGAATTTTTAAGAAAACTTTAAGTGTGTAATACTACCACCAGACCTCATCCTTAAAGATCCCTCAGTATGCAGTTTTCTGTAGCTTTATTCTTCTGAAGTTTTGTTCGCATCATATTTCCATCAAGGCAAGCCTCAGCCTTAAAGTCTTCTCTTGGTTCCCATCATATTTGTAAGGCACTTCCAACAAAGAAAGAGAAAAGGTTTTCTTCGAAGCATTTGTTATTTGTCGTGTTCCAGTTTCGTCTTGGGTATATATGGTATGTACCTGTTATAAGAAAAGATGTTTAGTCAAGATTTAAGAAAACTTTTTAAGCGTGCTTGCAGATATCTACCATTTACTCAAATCTAGATATTTAAAAATTTTTAGCTATAATTTATTTATTAAGTCTACATCATGTCATTTAATGGATTTGCTTCATGATCCAACATTTAAAGGGTAAAGCAAAGGATCATTACTGGTGTCTTTGAAAGAGAGAACACAGATTCAACTTTTATATAGCTTTTGTAAAATGCATTGCTAAGGGAAATAATTGATCATATCTCATTTTTAGGATTACACTATTTTAGCTTCAAAATGTTCTTATCAAATTAGCTTCTTTTGGTCCAATCAAACACTTTTTTAAATCGTAACTAGTTTTAATTTATTGGTAGTAATTTATATTAAACATAATTTGTTTGTAGGGTGTATTGCGTGTCGTAATCAAGTTTGGATGCAAACATATTCCTTAAAGCTGCTTAATTGTTAAAGTGTGGACTGAGGATATCAAACAAGTGACATTTTAAATCAGATCTTTCGTTGGTTTCAATATTATTATTGCATTATGTTCTTATTATGGGCTGCTGTTTTGGCAATGTTTTTAATGGCTGTGTATATTTTTTTCTTTTTTTTTTTGTATAGGCCGTGTTATTATTATATAGTATTTGGGTTGTTGTTCTGGCAACGTTTTAACCGCTCTTGAACAACAGGATGGCCACCTGGCCCAAATAGAAGTATATAAAGTGACGCGTCTCGTGTGTCACATAGGAGCCAAAGTTGCGTCCCACAATGCAATGCCAGGTGGGATTGTATTTCTTGTCAAATTCCTTCTTGATAAAGGCGGCAATGTCCTTCTCAATGTTGTACTTCTCCAAAGCCGTTGTGGCGCAATCTACAGCATCCTGCTGCATCTCCTCGCTCATGTCAGCATTTTTGATGACTGCCTTGCGGTCCGACATTGTGACGAATTTTTACTTTAGACGCTATATTTGGAATGCGCTTTAAATTAATTAGATTTTGGTCAAATTATTTGCATATATCAGACAGACCTTGCTTTAAATTTTTGCACTTTTTAGGTTTTTTTTGTTAGCAGCAACACGCGTTACTTGTAGAGAATTTTTATATAAATTTTTTTTTGTTTACTGTTTCGGATTTGTAGTCGAGAAATAATGTGAATAGAATAACAAATTAAAGCTTACAAGCTTGAATATAATAAAATGGCACACTAGTTTTAGGAAAAAAATTTAAAATACACACGCAATACAATTTTTATTGTCACAAAAATTTTTTGCTAGAGATATGGCAGCAAAACTAGAGAAAATGACAGCTGCTTGTAGGCGAATGGGCAGCACTGCATTCAAGTGCGGCCAATTTAGCAGCGCTTTGTTATTATGTTACAGCATAAATTCTTTTTGTACAAATTATATTTATTATTTTCAAGGAATATCACAATAATGAGGTTAATACTATATACTCCTGAAAAGTACATGCAACAAGAAAGAGTAATTGATATTGATAATAATATATACCAAAAAGCATCAAACTACATAGAGACGAAAACTTAAACAAAAACTACTCAGCGGCGCAAATAGTCGTAACTTTTTCAGGGTTCACATTTGAGTTGCCAAAAAACAGCTGACTACAAACATTTTCTTTCATTCTCTTAGCTAACTGGCTAACTGAAATAGAAACGATGAAAAGTCACGATTTTCTGCGATGCCGTGGATTTTTTGTTCGATTGTTCGTCTAGATGTAGTTTGATATCATTATCGATATCGATTACTCTTTTCTTGCAGCGCTGTTGCTATCTATTTTTCTTTTTGCAAATTGGCACCCTCCTACAATAAGCTGTAAAAAACATATGATTTTTTGCACGTATGTTCTGCGTTCTGACAAGCTTATGGGCCTCACTAGCATGCAGTGCTGCCCATAAACATAAAATATCGGCACAGCTGCTCTTTGTTTTTGTGCAATATTGTCACAGCGTTAATTTACTCTTGTAAAAAAATAAATATTTCCAGTCTGTGGTTTAATCTGGGTTTGATTCGTTCGACAATAAAATATCGAGTAATATGTTTTAGTGAAAATTTGCAGTTTAAAGGCTATTTTGTTATATTCAACGCATTTGACAAAAGATCGGTCGGAAAATATTTTTTTATTTGCAAACTGACTGAAAACAATTAGGATTGATTGTACTTCAGTGACTCCAATCATTATACAACAATACTATTTGCTAGAAATTAGTATCGTACAAATCGATCTGGAAGGTGTAGAACATGAAATCTTTTCAGACGTCTAACATCCATTATTGGTTACATTCATCGTATTGTCCTTAAACGTGAAATTAGCACCTCCAAATCCTCTGTGCTGGCTGCCGTAGCAGGGGATTGACCTATAATTGTTGGGTACCCCTTCCTCGATAAAGCTACCGCCTTTATCGCTATTGGATTCATCGCCCCTAATGAGCCCCCTCACCACGACAAGGTGCCAATCCCAGAGAGGGCTCTATGCTCCGCTTAGGAGTCCAGAATTCTTAGTAGTAGTAGTAACATCCATACTATTGTCTTGTAGGTTAATTGCCAGCGAGTTTTAATGGCTAGGCGGTCGGCCTATTTATCTTCCCGATGTTTTGATTATTTCATCTTTGAGGTACGGAATATTCAAGTCTTTGTCTATTTCTTGGTTGCTTAAGTAGCAAGAAGCGCTTACAACGTTTCTCAAAGTTATAGGTTGATATCTTTGGAGGATTTTTATGTTTGATGTGCTCGCCGTCCCCTGAGCCTCATCATATACTTCAAACTTTGTTTCCTAGGCTGAGTTACGATTGTAGGCCTAAGAGCCATTACATCTTTTTAGTCTTAGTTGCTTTTGTTTTGGGCCGTCCAGGTTAGTGTTCTGTCTTGTTGTACCCCGAGGTATTTTATTTGTGGCAATGGATGCTGTTGGAAAATTCTGCTGCTGCGCTGCCTTGTCGTCGTCGTCGCCACAATGTTTTATTATTTTTACCACTGAATTAAAGAGAAAATGTCACCGAAGAAAGTAACGATTGGGGATCCAGTAGTTGTGGAATCTTCAGTAGAATCCGAAAACGAAGTCTTCCTCTTCCGAATGGACAGGAGGATATTTTAAGCGATTTAGAGCAACCGATTCTGAATACTCAAGCAGTGGAGGAAGTGACTGTGAAGGAGAAAAAAAGCAAGAGGAAGCTAGAAATCTCAGAGAATTACAAGAAGAAGAAAATGGATGTTGATGCAGTGATGAACGAAGCGACTTCTCTCCTTAACAGTTCGACGCATATTTCTCTACTATCACTATTAGTGACGGAACTTCTCCTACATGTGAATTCAACATTGGAAACTTTGATCTCTCTCTCCTTGAGGGAGAAACAAAAGGAAGCCAAACGAATGCTTCCTTCATGGAATTCCTACAACATCCACAGAAAATAATAGCCTGCCAAAAGAAAGAATTAAGGGGGGAGACCGGTTTAGGCGGCCGAGATTTTGATCTTTTTCGTGAATTTTAACATAGGGAAAGAATAAACACAATTTTTTTTTTTAATTTGGGTTTATTTTATTTATGATTTGAAGTAGACTTAAGAATTTTTTCAAGTGATCGTGTTGTCCATGGACGATTGCCATCGGAGTATTTTGCTGGTGGGCATTCCTGTGGTAGCAATTTTCATATGTAATCATCACAATTTTTTTTTCGTTAGTACATTTTCTAAGAATATGAACCAACCAGATAGTATGCAAAAAATTTAAAATTAATTTTTTTTTTTAGGTGTTTGAAGACAATGTTATGTTTTTATACCAAATTTTTTCACCTTTTTTTGCATAAAAACCATATTTGAATTAGGTTCATCTAGATTTGAAAGAATGTTCACACCAAATTTCAGAACGATTGGTCAATAACTTTTCAAGCTAGAATGCCCATAAGTTGAAAAAAAAGTCGTTTCGATAAAAACGCTCCGTTCTAACTACCGCGCGCTTCGACTCCGGACCGACGGGCGTTACTTAAGTCCTAATCGCATTGGGAACAAGGCGAATTTTGCTTTCAAATTTTGACCACATATTCTTGACTAGTTATACTAACAATTTATGCAATAAAAAAGTAGATTTTTTGATCGGTCCAAACTGGTTTCCCCCCTTAAGCAAGTAAGTGCTCATTGAAGAATTTGGTAGTAATCCTCTTAAACAGAGAGTGGTCCACAACGCTTACGGAGCAAAGTATGAAAATATCGATATCAGATTGAATTTTGAACAAATATGCATAAAATTTTCAGGCGCCATCTCGCATCACAGAAATCACACATTGTCCACGACTGCAACTACTACAAAAATTTCTGTCGATGTGCATTCAATGCCAGTTTGCAAGAATTTGTCGGTAGAAGATTCCCTACACGGGATTAATTTCTCAATCTATCTGCAGAAGGTTTCCAGGCATTTTGTGTACTATAAGCTCGCCATGCGAACGTGGCTACCAAGTTGTGAAGCTAGATGTTGACGATTTTTCGAAGTTCTCAAAAAGCAGGATACGTAATGGTGGAAGGAAGCGCATTTTCATAACACAATCTACCATGGATCCTCATTATCAAATGGTAATGAAATTATTGGTTTCAGTGACGAACCAAATAAGCAAGCAAGGGTGCCAAAAAAAGGAAAGGGAGACAAAATAATAGTTTTTTTTTAAAGAACATCCAACAGCTCCAATGAGGCATATTTTAAATACATCAATGTGGTTAACATCGGAAAATGTGGATTAGAATATTTTTTTTTTTGCCATCGATTTCTATTGCCAAAGTTCCGAAATAACATGTTCCTAGGCAGGGCCGTAGACAGAATATCCGGGTCTCGGAAAAAATCTGGGATCCGGGCCCCTATCAAATTTTCTTATTCATGAAAATACGTATAATTGTTGAAAAGTGAGAGATCAACATAAAAAAAGTATAGAAAGGATTTCTGAGAGAAACTTGATAAAATCATATTAATGCATTTCATAAAACTACAATGCAGATCTAAAAAAAACGCAACTCAAAGAAGCTTGAATTTATTATAAACTAAGTAAGCCTTATATGTGTTTGACAATAACCGTCGAGATGCTTAGAATTTCGCCTTCCGTGCTTTAGCAAAGGGAAAAGCTTTTATAATATCATCCAATTCGAGTTTTCTTGCTAACTCAGATTCCAAATACAAAAAAACTTCCCGAATTACTCGAGTCTGGGCCGCTGAAAGGAGTCCGGGCCCGCGGGAAAAATTCCCCGATACCCCCTTTCGGCGGTCCTGTTCCTAGGCGTTTGATAGAGTATGGGCAGTTCAATTTTTGAATTCTGCTTCGATAACTTTTTATTTTTAGACTAATCCCCAGCGTCAATGCAATTAAAAATAATTGTGCAGCTGCTACATAGATCTTGGATCAGTCTATACAGAAGCAGAAAAGAAAAAAGAACTGTCGATTCCTTAATGATTTTTTTTTTAATTGCCATGTAGGCCAAATAAATATGTATATGTATTTATGTATTTTCGTATGTGTATTTATGGGTGGCACTTTTTTGCAGTGCTGCCATTTCTTCTACAAGTAGGCAATATTTTACTGTATTTTATTCACATGTTTTATATTTGTATATGTTTGTTTCCACATATGTGCTTGCAAGTATATGGGCTGCACTTTAATGTAAATTATTTTTTGTAAATTGAAGCTATAGCAAATTGGCCATGCTTTACTGTATTCTAATTATGTAAAATATAACATATGTTCATATATTTCTATGCGCTTGCATGTTTATGGGCAGCACTTTAGGCAGTGCTGCCCGCTTTCTAAGCACAGCTAAGCTGCCAGACGCTCGTTTTAGCTATAACGTTTTTTACTGCCATATGTTGCAAAAAAACATATGTTCAACAAGAACATAAGTCCTTTTGTCATTTTGCAAATATTTTTATATATGCCGCTTGTTCAGTGACATTTGAAACGCCCAACTTGATGACTTTGCAACTATCTCAGCAATCATTGCAAGTCCTGCCAAAATATTCAGCATCATGTCAAGCTGTTAGCATTCACAAATCATCATCAACCACGTCATTGGCACGCCCATTCATAGCCAGCCAAGATTTATGCATGACAGCGCCAACATTAAGCACCGGAAACTTGTCATTCATTCATTTGTCCAAATGCACGCAACCAAATCGCATGACAAAAACCAAAAAAAAAAAGAGCCAAACTTGGAACTTGCTTCTGGTACTATGCACAAATTGGCCACAGGAATTTGCACTTAATATAAAAATTCATTAATTTCCTTTGGCCCAACCTAGACCAACTGTAACCAACATTTATCACATTCACATCACAAATGCATAATGCAAACATTGTTAAATTCGATTAGACATGCAACTGCCCCATGTAGCAAGTACAAAGAGTCGTCGCGTCGGTTCCGGGTACCGGGTCCAGGCGGCGGCATGAATACGGCGGAAATTGAATTTTAATAATGGTTGTTTGCAGGCTCGTGAACTCTAATCAAGTAATGCAACCGATTAAGCTCGCTCTCTCTAAACTTCCACATTGTAACAACATTGCGAACAAATTTCGCTTGTTTCATAATGAAACGCTAATTTACCTGCAACACGCAAGGCGCCATTTCTCTTTTGTTTTTGAGGAGAGGCATAAATCGTTTAAGCTTTCGGGAGCACTAAAGTGAAAGATTTGATTTTGGAATTGAGCATGGCTAATTCTTTTTTTATGCTTATAAAAATATAATTTATGTGATACATTCGTTTATGTAACTCCTATTTGGAGCGTAGGGCGTCATGACGATTTGGTAGCAAGAATTGTTTCAAGTAGGTAGGTAGCTAGCCCTCTTACCCTACCTTGGTGAAAGAATCCCTATCTGCACCTCCAAGCCGGTGTTTTGTCTGTTTTGGTCCGCGAGTGGTATTTTATTTCCCACTGACCCTGCCTAGTGCCAAGCATTCGCCTTGCCACCAGGGGACGCGATGGGAGACAGACAACTCCATAAGGAATAATTTATTTGAGGCTAGAAATATTGTTCTGTTCAAAAAAGAGCGTGAGTATGAGTTTTCATCTTGATCAGACATTTTTTTATTCGCTCCTTTTTTTTTAGTTTTCTTCAATAGACTGATGGATTAAAAAAATGGCTGATAGGAGTTTTCCTCAACAATTAGAGTATTAGGCGAGTTGCACCATTAAGGACACCTATGTTTAACAATTTATTTATAATTGGACAATAAACCCAGATAATATGAATAACTGATTTCAACACGTGACTTACTGGTTTAAGTTAACAGTTGTTCTCTTCCATAATCGGTACGAGTCGCTCTCCATCTATGTCATTTATTCAACTACTTCAACCCAGATTGAGGCCGCTTGCCGTGGGTGATTAAACCAAAAGGATGTTGACGCTGATTCTCGCTCTTTGTAAGTGCAGCATACGAAAGTCCAGGCCCGAAATCTTTTTTAGATGTCTGACATTTCTTAACTAGGTTTTCCCTTCGTCATGGGATCTGGGAGCAAATCCTTTTGAGAGGGGTATGCCGGATAATTCCAAGAAAGCTCTGCCAATTAATTCTGGAATTGATTAACGAGAGTCATCTGTGAGAATCAGCAATGAAATAAATAAATGATTTCAACACATAACTTATTGGTTTGAGTTGATAGTTGGTATCTCATCCACGACTTCTTTTCACCCGCTTAGGTAATCGGTAAGAAATCACTCTCCGTCTATCTCCTATTATTTAACTAATTCATCCCAGAATTAAGTAGGTTGCTCGCCGTGGGTAAATTAACCAAAAGCTGTCGACGCCGATTCTCACTCTGTGTAGGTGTATAATCCAACATGTCCAGGCGACCGGAATTTTTTTTAGATGTCCGACACTCTTTTACTATGTTTTTCGTTCGTCATGGGAACTTAGCGCTTGGGGAATCATTCCCATAAAGTTCTGCCAATGAGTTCTGAAATTGATTAACGACAGTCATCTGTGAGAATCAGCAATAAATCGTTGTTTAGAGAATATAAATAACTGATTTGAACACTTACTGGTTTGAGTTGACAGTTGGTATCACATCCACGACTTCTGTTCTCCTTCTTAATCTATAACGAGTCACTCCCCATCTATCTCCTTTATTCAACTACTTCAATCCTGATTGAGGCCGCTTGCCGTGGGTGAATAAACCATAGGATGTTGACACCGATTCTCACTCTTTGTAAGTGCAGGATACGACATGTCCAGACGACCGGAATCTTTTTTAGATATCTGACACTCTTTAACTATGTTTTTTCTTCGTCATGGGAACTTGGCGCTAGGGAAAGAGGTACGCCTCCAATAAAGCTCTGCCAATGAGTTCTGGAATTGATTAACGAGAGTCATCTGTGAGAATCAGCAATGAAACATTGGTTAAGCATTCCAGAGATTGCGTCCTGCTGTCACAGCCCCAAGAAATAGTTTTGGCCTGTAAAGAAATAAAGTTGGCACGTTAAGACTATTGAATATATTGTACTATATATGTTGATATAATCTTTTACGGCTTGTGGACATTGTACAAATATATTGAGCACAACCCTGCTTAGGTATTCAGTTCATAAAGCTCCAGGTCTATGGAAGGTGTTCCAAAAAAATGTTGTAAATCTATCAGCGTCTTAAATTAAACAAGTATTAAGATCATTTAGTGTTGGGTAATTTCTAGTTGAGTTAAAGCATTAAACAAGTCCTGAGATTACTTTTTAAGAGTTAGCACAGCAAGAATTTGAGAAGTTCAGAAACATTTCAGTGGTGACAAAATTTATGTGGTACTATTCAGGGCTATTGTAAAAAGACATAAGACAAAAACTGTAAAACTCTCTTATGTTGAAACCATAGGTCTTGTGATATAAATATATGCGAACAAAATAGTAAAATCCACTCTCTGACATAAAATGTCCCACCAGGTGCCTCTGTTTCGCGCCCAACTTCTCCACCCCATAGAAGCATCTAATCGTTTCAACAAAGACACAACCCACCACTTCACCGGGATTCCACAACCTTTTTCATTCCTAAGAACAATACGACAGAGCTATATATTGAATCGCTTGACTGTAACAATATCATTGTTGAGCTCCAATAGTTTCTTATTACTTTGAATGCGGCAGTTGTCACAAACGCAAAAAGGGCCAAAGAACTTCGGAGTACTTTTCTCCGCCGAGAGAGGACTCTACATCTGAATTGTCTACTGAGACAGAAGTAGCATCGATTGGCATCCGATCATTTCCGTGCTTACTTCGGTGTTTGCCGTGAAGATGAAGCTAATGTAGACAAATTTCTTGATAACATCAAGCTATCGATTAAGCGATCCGCAATCGGATCCTGTGATCGTATCGTTTTTCTAATTGCAAAAAACATATACCTAGTCTTGTTTACCACCGAACTCAGCTGATTCTTTCTCAATAGATGCTGGCTGCTTGATACGATTAATTATGCCTACATCATTCGTATACAATAAGCAATTCCTCAAGATACTCTCCAGAAGAGAGCATCACCTTGTCTGAAACCTCAAATACTCTCAACAGGTTCATAGAGGTAATTTTCTACCTTGGCGGAGCTACGAAGCTACATAATCGCATCGAGTCTACTCAATTCCAACCTAAAAATATTGCCGCTTTACTATACGTTTTTAGAATTGGGCGTTTTGGTAATTACTTGGTGGTTATTTTACTTGCTTCAGCTAAAGTCAAGCTAATAAGTATCAATCGGTAGCAAAAGGTATTAGTCTCACACAGACTACGCTCGATAGGAATTTGATGTGATGAAAAGAAGACTCACACGACGGTTGTTGGCTCATATAGTGGGGTCAGCCATCTTAAGGATAGGACAGTGTTCCTAAAATCATAATCCTAGCCATCGGTAACGTAGTGATAGCTTACTCGCTTTGCAACTCTATGGTCGATGCTTCGATTACCCGCAGATGCACATGAGGATTTCCGTACTACCTGCATCGCTAGCTCAAGAACGCTATTTGTCCAAGAAAATCTATATACTTCACTGCCATTCGGAATCGGATATAAGCTCTAGGTCTGTGTTCTCTTCGAACAGTTAATAATAGAGATCACCATGTGTCGTCCTAGGGCGACTGATAAAATACTCAGTAAAGAAAATTATTATTTATTATAATAATTCGTAAAGCCACAGCCGCCTTTGGACAATTAAATAGATACTAGCGAGAACCGAATATCCGGCGAAAAACCAATATACAAATCTTTAACGCATGCATAAAGTCGGTGTTATTGTAATAGGACACGTGGTCGCTTGGTAGGACACGTGGTCGCAAAAATAATACACGTTTTAATTTGTTGATTTTAATTTGTTCGTCTGCTCCTCTTGATGTCTTTTATTAGAATGACTCTTACTTGATTAACATGCGTAGCTTAACTCTATGTCTCTGCAAAAGCTTGCAAAGTGCAAGCTCAGCTTTCGCAAAGTGCAAGCTCAGCATTCCCACGTGCTACTATCGATGCACATGCAAAAGCTTGCAAAGCTCAAGCTCAGCTTTCGCACGTGCTACGATCAATGTATATAGTGGTGAATACAAAAGCTTGCAACGCTCAAGCTCAGCTTTCGCACGTGCTACTATATATATAAGTGGTGGATATACTCTTACTTTAGAATTGCTGGCAGGGTAGGTTTACTACACCTCCCTTTTTAAAGAAATGACGTAATATATGTAGTCATTTAGGGTCGTTATAAAAATATTGAAATTAATAGTAATAATATTTTTATGGTATCTTATTTTATAAGTGTTAATTCGTGTTATCTCTTTTTTTTAATATTTGTGCTCATTGACAAAAATTCTTTTTTTTTTTTTAATATATTTGATTTACTTCAACTCCATTCAATTTTAAATTTTCGTTCGACTTTCCTCGAAGAATTTAAATTTTCTTTATTTTATTCCTATTTGCTTTTCTATATATTGATATATAGTTCATTATACGAAATTTTTTTTTTATTTTTTTTTTTTATTTTTTTTTTTTATTATTAGGTTGATCAGACCTCTCTTTTTTTGTATGAAACGTTTCATTGAACATATATTTTTAACCTATCCTTATGTACTTTTTGTTTTTTATTCTTACTATTTTTAATGTAAATATTATCATTATCTTCTATTTTGTCTACTATATATGGTCCTAAATATACAGGGTCTAATTTGTGACCTGCTTCATTTCTTATCAGTACTTTATCTCCTATTTTTAATTCAAAATTTTTTGTTTTTTCATCATATGCTAATTTCCTATAAGCCTTGGCTTTTTCTAACATAATTCTAGCTCTTTTGTATGCTATTTCTAATCTAAACTTTATTTCCTTAGAGTAGTCATCTAGATTATAAATAGGATCTATGTAATTAGTATTATTTAAATCTATGAACTGTTTTGGTAGTCTGCCAAATACTAGTTCGTATGGACAATACTCATGCGTTGCTGATGGTGTCGTGTTGAAGCAATAAGTGAAATATTGAATCCAGACATCCCAATCAGTTTTGTCTGCAGAGATGTATGAACGAATGTATTCATTAAATGTTCGATGACTTCGTTCTATTGTCCCTAATGTTTGGTGATGATATGCAGTAGAGGTGAGATTCTCGATCTTCATATACTTGCATAGTTCAGTTAAAGTCTGGTTTTTATACTCTGTTCCCATGTCCGAGATGAACGTCTTCATTGGACCGAACTTGAGTATGAAATTTTCGAATATAGCCTTTGCGACATTATTTGCGCTTTTGCTTTGAATTGGAATGGCTACTAAATATTTTGTAAGGTCACAAATTAATGTGACAATATATTCATTTCCATTTTCTGATTTAGGTAGCGGACCAACTGTATCCACTATCACTATATCGAAAGCATTCACAGGTGTTTTTGTGAGAGTCAAAGGAGTTTTCGTGTGTGTATTTGTTTTAGACATTTGGCATTTTTGACATCTACGTACGTACTCTTTTATATGACGTGTCATATTTTTCCAGTAGTAGTGTCTTTTTATTTTTGCTAGCGTTCTTGTTATGCCACTGTGGCCTCCTTGAATTGGGTCGTCATGGTATGTAGACAATATTTGTTGTATCTCTTTTTTATCTGTTATTTGGGTCACCGGCTGGAGTAGCGCTACTCTTAACGATTTTAAAATTTTATTGCCCATATTTTTAAAAGAATCTATTGAAACTGATTCAAAGATCTTTTCGCTCGGTGCCACTTTGAGTTGGCTGATTTTTAATGTACCGGCCTCTTTTTCGAGCCTTTGGAAGAACTGACCTAGGTCGAGAATTCCATTGGTATATAAATCGCTAACTTCAATTCTTGCGATAATTTTATTTCCATGTTTAAATAAACATTTAGATTCTGTTATGCGCAAGGTCACTACTTTTCGTACTTCATCATTTGTAATGACTTCATGTACGTTGGGCTTGGATACATTTTTATGACTTTGCCTTGGCAGAAGTTCATATTTTTCTACTGTACAGTTTTTATTTTGTCTACTTTGTTGCCTGGTAGTGACTTTCAGGACTTTATGTTGCATGTCTTTGAGTTCTTTTACGGTTATACGTGAAAGTGCGTCTGCTACAAAATTATCTTTTCCCTTTAGGTATTCTACTGTGAAGTCGTATTCTTCAAGCTCTAGACGCATGCGAGTTAATTTCGAACTGGGATTAGTCATAGAAAAAAGATATGTTAATGGTCTGTGATCCGTTTTAACAGTAAAATGTTTGCCATAAATATATGGTCTGAAATGGGTAATTGCCCAATGAATTGCCGCTAACTCTTGTTCTGTTGTGCTCCTATTGCTTTCCCCTTTTGTAAATGAACGAGATGCATAAGCTATTGGGAGTTGAATTCCGTCACGGTTCTGAGTTAGAACCGCTCCGCAAGCTTGTTTACTAGCATCTGTTATAATGCAAAATTCTTTGCGAAAATCAGGATATTGTAATAATGTAGGGTGCATAAGCTTTTCTTTAAGGTATTGGAATGCGTTTTGGCATTCACTTGACCATTCAAAAGGAACATTCTTTTTACATAATCTAGTTATGTGCCGTGAATAATCGGCGAAGTTTTTTATAAATCGACGATAATAATTGCAGAATGCTACAAATCGTCTCGCGCTGTCCGCATCATGAGGGACAGGATAATTTTTGATGACGTCAAATTTCTTGTCATCTGGCAATACTCCTTTGTCGGTGCATTTGTGACCTAAAAATGTCACTTCATGCATGAAAAATGAACATTTTTCTGGATGCAACTTTAAGTTATATTTCCTACATACATTAAAAACATCAGTTAAGTTTTTAATCATGTGTTTTTCGGAAC
>JBAMAX010001668.1:0-17193 GCA_037043745.1 Chymomyza amoena | reverse complement strand
GCGGAATGTTAAGAACTTCGCAAAAATACTTAACCCAACGTCTTAGGTTAGGTTAGGTTAGGGCGGCAGTTGGGACCAACATCCCAACTCACTTAGGCCAAGGATAGGCCCTTTGTGGTACCGCTGGTGAGCCAGTTCACCACATTTCCCCACTTGTTGGGTCCACTACGAAGGTTGAGGAAGCCATCCGACTGCCTGAATGAACCTTAAAAAGCATTTTGGACTCTGTTCAGAGAGCTGAGATAGGTCGTCTAGAAAATGTGACTGTAGGAACCTAAATCTTTTTCTGCCCAGTCCTGAAAAAAAAAAAAAAAAAAAAAACACCGTCCCTAAAAAAAAAAAAAAAAAACAGCTTCTACAGAAAAAAAAAAAAAAAAAAAAAAAAAAAAAAACGTAAAAAAAAAAAAACCAGTGTCCCGTGATGGCACGAATGACAGATGAGCACTGAGCTCTATTTAGACAGCAAAGTTTTTTGGTTCTTTTACTGCAGTATGTCGGCCAGGTTTGCCGCGAGATTCTACACGCGTTCGATGTCCGATTCCACGTTTTATTTGCACACAGAGTGAAAAGTTTCGTATTCTCAGTTTACAGCTGGCCATGGGTACCCAGGCCCTCCTTATCTTGAAGGAGGAGTTGCTGGTAGTCTCTTTCCCTAGCCAGTTCATCCGCAATGCAGTTTCCCTCAAAGTCCCTGTGTCCCACCCATATCAGACACTGAAAGCTGCTCAGCCATCTCCCCTAGAGATAAGCAGTCATTCACTGACTTCATACACGAAGTCATCGAGACTAGAGACTTAATAGCCGCTTGGCTGTCCGAATATATGCTGATATTTTTATCTTGAATTTGTAGGTTTTTTATTGTTGTTAATGCTTCGGATTGCTGTGGCCTCTGCCTGAAAGACACTGCAGGTCCCGAGCCTAAAAGCAATTCTAATGTCGAAATCCCTCGACGTAGACCCCTCCCCCTACACGGTCGTCTAGCTTGGAACCGTCCGTAGATACCTTTATCGAGCCTTACAATGCCTGGTACCCCAGTATTCCACTCCCTCTCTGGTTGGAATATAGGCTCTGAAATTGATGATGTCTGCAGAGTGCAGTAGTCTGTGCTGGGAATAAGTGGGTTCCCTTAAGAATCTTTGCATGACCAAAATCTTGATCATTCCATTTCCTTTGCCTCTCATACAAGCTGATAAAGTGGTTTGTTGTCTCCCTACCTTGTTCAGTGGTAAAAAAAAAAAAAAAACATCTAAGGCTTCATGAAAAAAAAAAAAAAAAAAAAAAAAAAAAAAAAAAAAAAATGTTCGCTGAACCTTACTTAACTTTAAAAAAAAAAAAAAAAAAAAAAGAGTAGGCCACTAGATCGAGACTCCATACATGAGTATGGGTCAAAAAAAAAAAAAATACAGCCAGTGGACTATGTTTGGGCACATTCCACATTTAAGTCCAATGGCTTTCTTGCAAGTGTATAAGGTGATTGTGGCCTTTTTTCTTCGATCTTCTGTGTTTAGGTTCCAGAAAAAAAAAAAAAAAAAAAAAAAAAAAAAAAATTCAGCTGAGTCGCTAAATGGTAAGGTCGTACCGTTTACTTTGGATTTATGAGGGGAGGCACTTTGTACTTCCTGGTGAAGAGCATAGTTTACCTATTTGCTGACTCAACCACTAGCCGTGCCCATTCTGAGAGCGCGGCCGAGCAGGTCATACGCTCCTCGCAGAGAGCTTGTGGTATCTGCCCGAGAAGGAAAACTGCTACGTCATCAGCGTATGCAGTTATTTTGCATCCACCTTTGTCTAGGGTACGCAGGAGTCCATTTATGGCGACATTCCAAAGGAAGGAGACAGGACTTGCCTGCAGTGTTCCCTACTTACATATCTTGTTATGTTGGAAGCGCCAAGAGAGGCTTTGATGACTCTGCATTTAAGCATCTGGATAATGAGACTTGATTCATCTTGGACATACCCTGAGTTCCTCAGTGCGTCTATTATGGTCTCAGTGTGACGTTGGTTTGAAGGCACCTTCAATGTCTAGAAAGGCCATTATGAAAATTTGATGAAGTGACTTCTCAATTCCAGATCACTGATCGTAGAGCCGTCTCGCTTCAGTGAGTCATTTTATATGGCATGCTGGAGTCGGATATTTGACGGAGGGAATAGTGTCTCTTCATTTGGAGGCCAATTATTATTTCCAGCGTTTTAAGAAGAAACGATGAAAGGCTAATTGGCCGAAAATCGCTTGTGAGTGTATGAGTTGCTTTCCCAGCTTTGTAGCATACTTACTTAGTGTGTTGTGGCTTTTGGGATGATCCCTGTGAGTCATGGTTCTGAAAATATCTGTCAGCCACCGTACATAGATTTTCCCTGTGTTGTAGTTGCGCTGGGATAATATTGTCTGGCCCCGGCGCTTTGTATGGTTTAAAAAAAAGTATGGCCCATTTAACCTTGTCATAAGTAATAATGTCGGGGACGATACCTTTGGTATAGAGGGCTTTCGGCTAATAATACGAGCAGCCCGGAAAATGAGAGTTAGTGAAGCTTAAGCGATTCCTCATGAGAAGAACGAAGCCACCGATCCTTTGAAGGTATCCAAGCGGATGGACATTTGGATAGCACCTTTTCTGAGCCTTGCGGCATCAGTGCTTGATTTTATAAAGAGCTTCCAGAAGACTGTCAGCCATAGCGCATTTAAATATTGAAAGGTTGAGTTTATACTCATCTATGAGTTAACATCATCCTTTATCCTAGCAATATTAAAAAGCTTACGTGACTGCAGCCGGAGTTGCCCAATTTCTGCTGACACCAAAAAAAAAAAAAAAAAAACCCCTGGTGTTCTAAAAAAAAAAAAAAAAATGAAATTATGACGCATGCTTTCGTTAGGGTATCGATTTGGATGTCATTGAAATCTACTGAATTGGGTCCGCTTGGTGGATTCGGAGGGAGAATTCTACCCATAATCTCTCTGAAAAGAGCCCCCAGTTTGCGGACCGGGGTTCAAAAAAAAAAAAAAAAAAAAAAAAAAAAAAGAAATCCTCGTCTCTATATATTGGTGGTCCGGGAAGGAGTGGTCGTTAAGGACCTTCCAGCTCTGGAAAAAAAAAAAAAGAGAGTTTGATGCCAAGGGAATGCCTAGGACTTCTTTGCTATTTTTTATACAAAAAAAAAAAAAAAAAACTCTATTGCATATTAACATATGTGTAGACAAGATGAAATCAAAGAGTAACTCACCTCGTGCATTTATATCAGTGCTTCCCCACTGAGTGTGATGTGCCGGCGTCGCACCCCCATAATAAGGTCGATTTCTTGGCCTTGCTGTCTTCTATCAGGCTTTGCGCCAGTTGTGGTGGGAAAAAAAAAAAAAAAAAAAAAAAATAGCAGGAAAATATCCTTTGTCTGCCACATGCTGTCTCTAAGGTTGCAGCGGTGTTGTCGCCATCACTGTAAAAAAAAAAAAAAAATATGTGCAGATGCTTTTTTGCAAGAATGCAGATGTGAGCTTTACCTGAGTTTTGTGTTGCCAAAAGCTTATATTCTTTTGTTCTCAAATCCAGAAATCTGGCCTTTGCTGAGCCATGGTTCCTGGACTTATCACTTCGCCTTGGCTTAGGCGATGTCCTGCCAGAGGAGGTGAGATTGGAAGAAGTCTTAACGACATCTTCTCGATTAACAAAAAAAAAAGTTTTATTGTTCTCATCCTCATAAAAAAAAAAAAAAAAAAAAAAAAAAAACTGGAAAAATCCGAGCTCCCCGGGCGAGCTCCGATGACTCTTGACACATACCCGTCGAGGATATCTTCAAAAAAAAAAAAAAAAAAAAAAGGAGTCTCTGTCCCTTCTGGCTTTATTTCGGGTGCGGCTTGCTTGCCGCCCGAGTCGTTTCGGCACAACCGAACAGGCGCAGCCACGCACCATGCCATCGGTTTCAAGGCTTCTCTGCTGATTCTTTGCTCATAGCCAGCAGAACCTGCTCAGCGAAATAACGGCCTACCTGGCGATCCGCCAGTTATCCGTTTTCGTGGCGCTGACGAACAGCCCGAGGACCTGTTCGATCCTCTGGCTTGGCTGAGACCTGTACTGGCTCTCGGCCTAAAGGGGACCTCCGGACAGTCCACCGCCATCGCCAGCTGGAGCTCCTGGGTAAACTCTCCAAGGGCTGCTATGGCCTTCTTGTAGGCCTCTGCCGAACGGATATCCTCGCATGCACTCGTCTTTAAAAAACCTTGATGCCATCCGACGTCATTGCAGAGTGGAGGGGGTCCTCCGCTTCTCTCATCATCACAACCGACTCCATTTTCACCCCTTCCACAAGAAAAAAAAAAACCTCTCCTTGTTGCCCTTAACAAAAAAAAAAAAAAAAAAAAAAAAAAAAAAAACCTCGGCAAAGGAGCGGTTGAGGTGCTGCGGTAAAAAAAAAAAAAAAAAAAAAAAAGCTTCGTCAAAAAAAAAAAAAAAAAAAAAAAAAAAAAAACTTTCTGGGGCTGGCTGGAAGCCCGGCAGGATACCTTTTGGCCCAATTAGCTTCTTACCCTCCGGAGTGACCTCCGGATTGGTAAAGGATTTTTTTGCAGAATTTCTCCTGCCCGTCGCCTGCCTTGGTAAAAAAAAAAAAAAAAAAAAAAAAAAATTGGAAAAAAAAAAAAAAAAAAAAAATGGTCCATCCCAACTTTGGACGAAGAAGCAAACCTGTCTTGTTAAAAAAAAAAAAAAAAAAAAGGGTTGGATTGCCTTCCCTCAGAATCTAGGGTGACGGTGGGTTTGCCGTCTTGCCCTTGCCGGCACAATCCGGATGGAAGGACACCTTCGTTCCTTCCTCACCGCGCTTTTTGCTACTTTTATTGGGTTGTTATACCATTCTACTTATCGAGTTACGGTCTCAGTTTTTGGTTGTTGTTTTATTTTTGTTATTTTTATTGTTATCCATAGTTTGGTCCCACGAGTAGTCGGGAAGGGGTGAGTCACCCGCGGCATAGCCCGGTTACCGCGGCCAGCCGAATTATTAAAACTCGAGGTCCGGCAGGTATCCACATGGCTCGCAAAGCATCGGCTGAGGCCCCCTCCGCCATTCATCCCTCGGCCTTTGCTGTTCCACCTTGGATTTGGGGTCATTTTATAGAGTTTTCTTCTCTCGCCCGAACTACTATTCGTCAGCACCCATGGCAGAGACGATGACCATACCGTGGGCCTGCGTCCAGCCAGCCCTCACGTGAAGAGTGTAGTCGCGACTTTCCAGAAGGGAGTACACTAGAATATGGCGCGTACCCAAGTCTAGGGTTGCACGTGATTCCCCTTGTGACACCAACTGGCTGGACGGCCACCCAACGTCGAAGTTGCTCATCTTCATTGGTGAGAAGGCGACCGCCCTTCGCTCCGAACTGGTTTTTCAGTTGACGACGCCTTCATTCTGATAGTTCTCTTGTAGTTGGAACATGGCTTTCTAATGCCGTGCAATCTCACTGTCGTTTCCGCTTCTTGAGCTAAGGTGTCAGCCCATATTCGCTTATCTCGCCGAGCTGACATTTTAATTTGCTTTGAAAGAGCCCTATATTGTTCGGCTAGGTTGGCAGTCAATGTTGAATGATAACTGCCATGGCTAAGGATTGCAGTTTTTGTTTGCCGCCTTTCTTCAACAATCTGCCAAGTATGATCACTCATCCATTTGGCTCAGGCTCTATTTTTGTAGCCTAGAACTGAAACTGCGGACTCAGTGTAGCTGATAAATCTGTACCTTGAGCTTGTTTTCCTTCAAGTCTGAATTTGATAGTACTTAGAACTTAGTAGGCATAACGATAAGTGCTCAGATTTTATTTTGTCTACATTTTACAAGTATTTTTTTTTTTCATTCTTTTTTTTTTCCGAGAAAGGGTACTTCACAGAGAGGTGGGGCACTGGCGACCAAAAGGTCTTTTGCACACATACCCTAAGGTTAAAGCAAAAGATTTTTCCGCTTTTCCTCGTGAGATAGCAGTAGGGCTTTTGTTGGTGTTGACCTCGAAATGGAAGGAACTCTATCCCATACCAGCTGCTGGGCGGACACCGAGTCTGCACTCTGTAGAGGTCCGATAGGCCAATTTTCTGTAGATGATATCTAACAGCGTGGTGGCCAGATAGGTAAGCCACCAGGAGCTTTAGGTCTTGCTCTGCCAAGACCTTTTGTCTTGATTGCGTCCAGAGGCTCGACAAGCACTTTTGCTTAGACGAAGCCCCGTGAAGAGAGAACCAGTATCTCCCTATGTTCTCCTGCGGCCCATTTGCTTACCACGTGGTTTTGATCGTCGACCAACCAATACCACAAAACGGCGCAGGAGATTTAGCCACGGTCGAGGCACCCTGTCGTGCTAGATCGTCAACGATCGCGTTACCATCCACTCACCGAGTGTCCAGAAGCACCCAACATAGCACGACTTTGTTCCGGGCGGACATGGTTCGTAGGTAGTTATAGCATTCTTTAACCATCCGGGGAGGAGATGCTCCAGGGAAGACAATGCCCTAATGGCCGGCTTGGTCTATCTGGAAAACGGCATGTGTGTGTCGCCCCTATGTTCCCTTGGGAAGGGTACTAAGGACGCTAGATCTCTATGGCATGAATCTCCGCTTGAAAGACCGCTGGGCCAGATGCCCATTACGGTAGAGATTCTGGTGTTGGGTCCAACAATTCCAACACCTACACCCTGTTCAGTTTTGGACCCATCCGTGAACCATTGTTGCCATCGGGGGTTTCCACAGGGGCTCCCATCATTCCAAGTCTCCCGACTAGGGATAAGAGATCTAAATTTCCTGTTGTGGAAAAGTTCCGTGATCATAAGATCTGATCTAGAGCATATCGATATGTCAGGAAGGGAATAAATAAATGCGGCATGACCAGTGTCACTTGCTAAGAGTCCAGATGTGATCTGGATACGTAGTAGACTTTGCATGACTGGCTTTTTGATGAAAATATGCAGTGGTGTGAGTCCAAGAACTGACTCAATAACAGCTGTCGGACAGGTACGCATCGCTCCCGAGAGAGATGTGCATACTAGTCTTTGAAGCTTGCTGCATTTATTGATGGCCACAGTTTGCTGCGTCACACAAGGGCTGCATATGAGACGATAGGCCGTACCATCATACGGTATATCCATTCTACAATATGAGGGCTGAAGCCCCATGTGCTGCCAAAGAATTTTCTACAGGCCCACATGACTCGAGTAGCTTTGGAGAGCACTTGTTCTAAGTGGGAGTTCCAGTTTAGTCTTTTGTCTAGGACCACACCTAGATATTTGGCCTGGTCTGAATACTCCTACATAGTGTTGTTTATAGAAAGGCTTTGAAGCTGCAAGTTGTATCTCTTCGTGAAGGGAACAATCACAGCTTTTTGGGGGTTGATGCTAAGCCCTGCACTTCGACACCAGTTAAGGGTAATTTGAAGAGCATTATCCATCATCTCCCTGATGGTGCTCTCGTATTTACCCGTCACTATGATGGACAAGTCGTCTGCGTATCCAACCTTATAACCAAGCCTTGTCAGCTTAATTAAAAGTTCATCGATTACGAGAGACCATAGCAAGGGAGCTAACACACCTCCTTGTGGACAACCCTTTACAGCTTTTATGCTGACTGTTGTACCGTCTAGAGATGAAGTTATGTCCCTCTGTCGGAGCTCGGATTCAATCCATGCGGGCCAACGCTCTAGAGATAGAACCAAAGTCAGTGTTGTCGAAAGCTCCCTCGACATCCAGGAATGCGCACAAAGCTATGTTCTTGGAATCGAAAGCATTTTCAATCTTTCTGACTAGGTGGTGTAAGGCAAAATAATATTACATTTTGCAGATTAACAGAGTCACTTCAATAATTCGGCTTGGAGGGATTGATAAAAATTTAAAGATCGTGTTGTCAGATGAGGCCAAGGCAAAGAGTCTTTGGGGCAACTTCGAAAATTGGATTCTATTTTAGTAAAGAAGTAGTTTAATGAAATATAATCCAATATTTTTTTATTGATATGTCTTTTTCTTCCAATTAATTTTAGAAATTGTCACTGGTGGACCATAAGGTCATCTACGTACGGCTTTGGGTCGCCAAAAAAATATTATGAAGGGTTTTCGGCAACCGATTTGTTCTGAAGATAAGTTAAAATTTTTCCTTATGTCTTGCAATTCTTGTTAAATACCATCAAAATCATCCAATTAATTCGTTTTCTATCAAATTTAGTGTTCTTTCATCCATTTTTATAAATATTTTGAGCAATTGTATAATGTAGTTGTTTAGCCTTGACATTCCATTGATATAAGATGGTTTCCGACCTATGGTACCTTTTATTACGATTCGGGCCACCTCACTATTTTATACTAAATGCAGCTAAGTAACGAAATAGTATTTTTGAAAGTGTAATAAGTATCCAACTGTCGGATGGCCCATTAAGATCATCCTCCAATTATTCCATGGATTATTGAGTAGATTTTGTTTTTTTTCTTTTAAGTTTGTAATGTCTAATTGAAATAATGAAAATTTTAACCACTTTTAAGCCATATAATAGGATCCTTTTAAATCTTTTTTTTTTTAAATATCCACATAAGCATTAGCGACTAAAGCCAAATCGATAACTTTACAATTTTTAACTAACAAGAGTGCCATGACTTATTTTGAAGTTTTAATTTCAACTTTGAGGTTTTGTTTGTAAAAGTAAAAAAAACAAAAAATATTGTATGTTTCTGCGTTTTAAATGGTCCATCCTGATGGTCCAATTTTCCATGACTCGTTCAAGCATTTCCACTGGCATTTGGCCAATAACTCGACTAATGTAGGCTTCCAAGGCCTCAATCGTTGCTGGTTTGTCCACGTAAACTTTTGACTTTACGTAACCCCAAAGAAAAAAGTCGGGGGGTGTGATATCGCACGATCTTGGCGGCCAAGGTACGGGTCCCGTACGTGAAATTAATCGCTCACCAAATTGACCTCGCAATAGAGCCATTGTTTCATTAGCAATGTGGACCGGAGCGCCATCCTGTGTCGAGATCACGGGCAACAACTTCAGGTAGCAAAAAGTCCGTTAACATGGTCCGATAGCGTGCGCCATTGATGGTAACGTTCGTACCTTGCTCGTTTTTAAAAAAATACGGGCCAATGATTCCACCAGCCCACAGACCGCACCAAACCGTGGTTTTTCTTGGATTTAATGGCAGATGGTGAACCTCTTCGGGTTGATCTTCTCCCCAAATACGGCAATTTTGCTTATTCACGAAGCCGTGGAGCCAAAAGTGGGCCTCACCACTGAACACAATTTTGGTCGAAAACAACGGATCTTCATCGAGAGAGCCCATTCACTAAAACGGCGACGTGCAAATGATGTCCGATGATGCAAATGGATTATAAACTGGGTATGGACCGATTGTCTAAAGAGTCCGATAGTAAAGAACCCACATCTAAACAGTGAGGAGTATGACGTCTCTGATGCCAAATTGATAACTTTACAATTTTTAAGAAATTAATGGAAAGTTCCAAGCAGCACGCTTATGCTTCCAAACTTTACTATATCCCTTAAAATAACAAATTCTCAAGTATCTGGTCAATTTGTTTTTTACACCCCTGAAGAGCACTTATTAAACAAATTCGTGGCCGAAATTTTGAGTAACCTAATTTAGAAAAACGCATAATTTCCGCATTTATGGCTGGATTTCGAAAATTCTTAGTGTTTTAGTCTCGTATTCGTATTTCGCATGTCTGGGAGGCTTTCCCCTATCCATCTTCTTGGGGACGGTCCTCTAGGGATTATAAGCGAGCTCCCCGTGACATATATTATGTATTTGATGTCAAGAAATAAATAAAAATATAATAATTTCTCTGAAAGAGTCCGTTCAAATTAATTAAGGAATCACAATAATTTAGAAATTAAAAACAAAAATTGTATATTATCAACTATTACATTTAAAAAATAAAAAGAATATTTTTTTGTATTTGTAGATGTGTTTGCCCATTAAGGGGCACACCTAGTGTGACAGCCTAAAAAAAAGGCCATTTTTGGGAATTAATAAAAAAAAACTAGTGTATCCATCTATTTAAAATTTTGAGGGTATATTTATACATGTTTTGAGAATACACAGTAAAATTTTTGAAATAAAATATTGAATATTTTTGAAATGACACGCGATCTCCGGCGGCGCCAAAAAAAAAGGTCCTCCACTGCTGGAGTGATTGCAGCCATCTCCGTTGATAAAACCTAAAAAAAAAAATTCTCGTAAACTAAAACATATTGTCTGTACGATGAACCTCGGGCGATCAAAAAAATCGAAAATTGACAAAATGGCGGCATGTTGAAAAAAAAGTTAAATTTTTCCCAAAATTTTGGTCGTTTTTGGCCTGCCAAAATTCGATTTTTGATCAGATCAAAAAACTGGAGGTTCATCGTATGGAGAACTATATAGAGGAGATGCAAAAAAAATTTGATAGCGATCGGATTATTTGTCTTTGAGTAATCACTCCAGCAATTTCGAAAAATGCTGTTTCGAGAAAAACGCTTTTAAGGGGCACACCTAGTGTGAAATTTTCAAAAAATTAATTATTTTTTCCATATTTCGATAGGTTATACCTTTAAAAATAACATACTAAAATTTTAAATCGATATCTTAAATAGTTTTTGAGTTACAGCCATTTAAAAGAGTAGCCGCTCGGCAGTTAGATAGTTGGTATATACCTGAGATCGCGTGTCATTTCAAAAATATTTAATATTTTATTTCAAAAATTTTACTGTGTATTCTCAAAACATGTATAAATATACCCTCAAAATTTTAAATAGATGGATTCACTAGTTTTTTTTTTATTAATTCCCAAAATGACCTTTTTTTTAGGCTGTCACACTAGGTGTGCACCTTAAAGATAAAATGATCGTTTTCACTGTTATAGAGCGGCTACTCTTTTAAATGGCTGTAACTCAAAAACTATTTAAGATATCGATTTAAAATTTTAGTATGTTATTTTTAAAGGTATAACCTATCGAAATATGGAAAAAAAATCGATTTTTTGAAAACGTCACACTAGGTGTGCCCCTTAATCGATACAGCAATAAATAATAAATAAATAGGCAGTAAAAATAAAATAAATTGGAGTCTAGCAGATAAATCCCAAAAATAAACATTTAACTTATGAATGAAAAATATGTTATATTTACTAGAATTTAATATTAAGCGCAATTTTAAAGTACAATGTGTTTTTTAAAATCAATTTTTAAACAAGTAAATCTTGAAATAAAAAGTTAGACTATTTTGTGTTTTTCTTTTAGTTTTGCAATGCTCTAAAATGTTTAAATTTTTTATTTTTATGTACATTGAATATTAATTTATATTTAATCTAAAACTATTGTAATATATGTTTTCTTAAGCCAAATTTTCATTTATTATTAAACAAAAAATTTTTCCATTTTTCCGCAGTTACCAATTGGTACTGGTCGAGGTCTACCAACTCTCATTAGCCTTTTACCGGAAAGGGCTTCAAGCAGGTTGTAAAACGGAACTGGGAGCAGGATTCAGACTCTCCCAAACACTGGTAGACTCCATTGCAGTATTCCTTATCATCGAACAACTGTTATAACCGTCCTATTCCGGAGCTTTAGAAGAAAAGATAAATATTATAATTTTTTTTGTTTTTATTTATTTATTAATCAACTTACTTAGAGCTTTAATCCTATCGTTACAAAATTTTAAAATGTATGGAAACTATTTTTGTGTGAATTTCTGTAAGATTTACCTATTTTAAAAAAAATTATTTACATGATGTAAAAATATTTCCAAAAGTAAATAAAAATTTTGGATAATTTCTATATCTTATAACCATGCTTTATTTTAAATATTGCATATGTATAATGGAAACATACTTTCATTTTTATTAAGATCATTTAAGAACCTTATAAATATTGTAATTAATAATTAAAAAAAAATAGTATTCTATGATTACAATATTTACTTTCTGTGTTTCCAACTGCGATCGGATAGGTTTAATATATTTTTAAATTTTAAAATTAATAATAATTTATATTTGTTAATTTATATTGTTTTTTTGTTTTTTTTTCTTTTTTCAGATGTGTGCGCTGTTTTTAAAATTTTGCGAGGACCCTTTATGAAATATTCAATCCATGACTGTGGACACATGAGAAACTTTAAGCAATTTTTTATGTATTCCAAGAAATGTTTTATATAAAAATTATTTTCTATTTGTTTATTAATTTAAATATATCATACAATAATATAGTTAAGAACTACCAAAAATGTCACTCAAAATTAGTATAAATAGTTTTAATAGGTAAATCCGGAAAATTCAATGAAAAATAAATATTATCAATAATTATGTTTAAATGTTATTTATTCAAGTAATACTTTTTACATAGTAAGTACATATATGGAACATCCTAATTATTCAATATAGCCGCCTTCAGCCACAACTACCCGCTCAAGCCTGAACCGAAATCGAGAACAGGCCCGTTTCACCTCCATTTTGTTTATGTTGGTCATCACATCCATGATTTTGGCCTTCAGGGCGTCCTTTGTGTTGTGAGATGTCTTGTTCACCTTTCCTTCAACTACGCTCCACACGTAGTAGTCGAGAGGATTGCAGTCTGGGCTGGACGGTGGCCACAAATCTGGGGACCAGTGGTGATGCATATTGTCGTACAGCCAAGCCTGAGTCTTTCTGGACTTGTGAGCTGGTGCAGAGTCCTGCTGAAACACGTATTCTCTTCCAGAGGTCACTCGGTCTATCCAAGGCTTCACAACTGATCTCAGTACTTCGATATATCCTTCGGCGTTCAACCGAAGCCCCTGCTCGAAAAAGTGGGGTGCCATGACGTCCCCATCACTGCTTACGACACCCAAAACCATGACTGAAGCAGGAAATTTCGTGTGCATGACAGTAGGCACTTGTTCAGGATCTTGGCAGATCCATAAACTTGTGTTTTTTTATATCCAAACCATTGAATTATCTCCTTCGGTGTTTTCCCGGCGCGTAGTGACTCCAGTATCGCTGCCCTGCAGTCCTGTTCTCGGCTCATCGTTGCGCGTTATCAATCAAGTCTACTCTGTAACTGAAAAGGAACACCTAAACATGAAATGCAACGCTATCTTTGCAGATTTGTGCTAAGCTGTAATAAAGGAGACCCGCACGAATATATTCCGGAGTTACCTCGACGACCCTGTATATTATTAAATATATATTTTTTTTTAAATTTAATTTTTATTTTTAAGCAATATTTTGTATATAATTAAATAAAATTAGGAAAACGTAAGTCAATCACTACATATAAGCGACTTCTCAAGCTTGGAGTTCAAGAGAAAGTACATCTAAGAACTGAAAAACTTAAGGAACAATAGGAACAAATAAAAAATAAGCTACCTTTTTTTCAAATCAACAAAAGCGATTTGAATAAATATACAACCTTGAAATCTCTTCTAATTTACAATATATTTCTATTTTATAATTTTACACATATATAAATAAATAAATATATAATACTAGCTGACCCGACAAATGTTGTTTTGTCATGTAAATTATTTCTGGGTTATTTCTAGTGTAGAAAAAAAATAACAAACTTATCTCAGACCTACCCAATAGGCACACAAAGTTTCATGAGAATCGCTCCAGCCATTTCGGAGGAGTTTGGTAAAAATTTAATAAAAACGTTAGGGGTGGACCAACCCTTATCACTTAGGGGTATGAAAAATAGATGTTGGCCGATTCTCAGACCTACCCAATTGGCACACAAAGTTTCATGAGAATCGCTCCAGCCGTTTCGGAGGAGTATGGTAACTAACATTGTGACACGAGAATATTATATATAAGAAGATTATATATAAGATATCTATTAAGGACTGGCGAAAAAGCTTTTTGATGACAATCCAATCAAGATGCTTTAAGAAGCAGCTACAAAAACCAAAGTCACCTTGCGAAATGATGAAGAACTAAACAAAATTCCGATTTACAAGAGTAATAAAACTCAGCTGTGATATATAATATTTCCGGGAACCCGAACTAATACGCCGCCAGCTGGTTTGGCGATTTTATTCAACAAGTGGAAGGCAATTCATTAAAATAAATGTTATTCTGATTATTTGCTTATAAAATAAAAAAATATATATTTATTAAATGCTTCGGATATAATTTATAAAAAAAACTTCAAAAAAATTTTTAAATATGTAAGCATTATTTATATATAAAACTAAAATGCTAAATTTAGTAAATGTATTTGAAAAAATAAATAATTATAACGAAAACAACATCTCTTTTTTTTATATTTGTAAACTTAGATGGGTTGTGGAAATTGCAGGAGCTAAAAAGTTACTAAATCGAATGACCTTGAGATAGCGGAGCTCAGTTTGAAAAAGTTCAACAAAAATTAAGATTTCGAAAAATTCGAAAAAAAATTGTAGCTCGCCAAAGTAACAGGCGATCGATCAGAAATGGCTAACAATTAGCAGGCAACTGTAATTAGTAACTAAAGCCATAAACCAGCACAGAATGTTCAATACAAATGCAAAAAAAAATGCATATGTATATGTTGCCACCACTGCTTTGATCTGAAAACAGCTAAAAAATAAAAAAAAAATTTATTTTTGCAATTTTTCCATACAAAATGGTCTGAACTACCAGGCGAACAGAAATGCAGAAAATTCAGTAGGCAACTTTAAATTAGCAACTAAAAGTATGCTACAAAATTTTGGCATAAAAAATATTTTTCCAAAAAAATGTAGCATACTTTTAGTAGCATTTCTGTTCGCCTGGTAGCTGAAATCCGTTCAAAGTCAAAAATTAGCAAAAATCGATTCAAGTTTTTTATTTTTTTTGCCAAATCGTCCGCAGTAAATTTAAATATTTGAATTTCAGTAACGGTTTTAAGCTGTTCAATAGGTTCGGAACAACAAAAGGTTTCTTTCCATAGATTCCTTCAGCCAGAATATTTAATGTATTTTTAGAGCTAAGCAACTGAAACAGAATATCCTTTTTTAAAAACAAAAAACATGGATATTTAAGTTTTTCAGTTTATTTTTATTTCAAAAATAATAATATTTATAAAATTTTTTACAAAAAATTGTTGTTTACAATTTAAGCTTATTTATTTATATTATTGGATAAATTTAGTTAATTTAACAATTTTTGTATATTTAAATAAAAAAAAAACAAAAAATGTTTAAATATGTAAACGTTAGTTATATATAGTTTTTATAAACTGTACTATCTCTAAATAATAATAATAATAGTTATATATAGAAACTAAGAAGCAAAATTAAAACGATTGTAATAACTTTTTAATTTTATTTGAATAAATAAATAATTAAAACGAAAAAGCATGTTTTTTTATTTTAAAAAGTTTGGAAGCTTTCAGTTGGGTTGTGGAGATTGCAAGTTCAAATAGACTGCTAAATAGAATGACCTTGAGATTGGGCGGCTCAGAAACAGCAGTACGAAATATTTTATAAAAATTTATCTTTTGAAAAATGAAAAAAAAAATATTAACACACCAAAGTAAGAGGCTAAAAACTAAATCGTTACAGCGTCCAAGAATGTTCAATACAAACGCAAAAGAATTGTATATGTATATGTAGTATAATATTTTGCCGGCCACTGCTTTGATCTGAAAACAGCTAAAAAATAAAAAAAAATAATTTATTTTTGCAATTTTTCCATACAAAATGGTCTTGCAAGCAGCTGAACTACCAGGCGAACAGAAATGCCGAAAATTTAGTAGGCAACTTTAAATTAGCAACTAAAAGTATGCTACAAAATTTTGGCATAAAAAATACTTTTCCAAAAAAAGTGTGGCATACTTTTAGTGACACTTTTGGGAAAAAATTTAATTCGGCAGCCGCTTGCTTATGATTTCTGTTCGCCTGGTAGCTGAAATCCGTTCAAAGTCAAAAATTAGCGAAAATCGATTAAAATTTTTTATTTTTTTTTTGCCAAATCGAACGCAGTAAATTAAAATTTTTGAAATTCAGTAACGGTTTTAAGCTGTTCAATAGGTTTGGAACAACAAAAGGTTTCTTTCCAGAATATTTGATGTATTTTTAACGCTTAGTAACTGAAACAAAATATCCTTTTTTAAAAACAAACAACATGGTTTTTTAAGTTTTTCAGTTTGTTTTTATTTCAAAAATAATAATATTTACATATACAATTTATAATAAAATATTGTTTTTACAATTTTAGCTTGTCTTATTTTTATAAAATTTTAACAATAATTATACAAATTGTGATAAAATATTGTAACTTATAATTTTAGTTTGTTTATTTTTATTGTTTTATAAATTTATTAAAATATTTTAATATAATAATACTTATAATTATAAAATTAAAAATGAATATCGTAACTTACAATATGAGCTTGTTTATTTTGATTATTTGATAAATTTAGTTAGTTTAACAAATTTCAACAATAATAATTATAAAATTATAATACAATATCGTAACTTACAATATTAGTTTGTTTATTTTTATTATTTGATAAATTTATTTAGTTTAACAATTTGCAAAATTAAAACGATTGTAATAACCATTTTAATTTTATTTGAATAAATAAATAATTAAAACGAAAAAACATGTTTTTTTTTTATTTAAAAAAAGTTTGGAAGCTTTCAGTTGGGTTGTGGAAATTGCAGGCTCAAATAGACTGCTAAATCGAATGACCTTGAGATTGGGCGGCTCAGAAACAGCAGTACGAAATATTTTATACAAATTTACCTTTTGAAAAATGAAAAAAAAAATATTAACCCGCCAAAGTAAGAGGCTAAAAACTAAATCGTTACAGCGTCCAAGAATGTTCAATACAAACGCAAAAGAATTGTATATGTATATGTAGTATAATATTTTGCCGGCCACTGCTTTGATCTGAAAACAGCTAAAAAATAAAAAAAAATAATTTATTTTTGCAATTTTTCCATACAAAATGGTCTTGCAAGCAGCTGAACTACCAGGCGAACAGAAATGCCGAAAATTTAGTAGGCAACTTTAAATTAGCAACTAAAAGTATGCTACAAAATTTTGGCATAAAAAATACTTTTCCAAAAAAAGTGTGGCATACTTTTAGTGACACTTTTGGGAAAAAATTTAATTCGGCAGCCGCTTGCTTATGATTTCTGTTCGCCTGGTAGCTGAAATCCGTTCAAAGTCAAAAATTAGCGAAAATCGATTAAAATTTTTTATTTTTTTTTTGCCAAATCGAACGCAGTAAATTAAAATTTTTGAAATTCAG
>JBAMAX010001667.1:0-20342 GCA_037043745.1 Chymomyza amoena | reverse complement strand
AAATCTTTAAGTAAGGATAGTCACGTTTTTATGATAGATTACCAACGCTGTCGTACCTTAACACATCTAATCGACGATATAACTTTGGGCTCAATTACGGTTGACTTGAAATCTGCCCGAAAGGGATTTCTGATGATTTACATTTCACAAAAAAAAAAAAACATTTTTGCTGAAGCACAAAAAGTATGCAAAAATATTTTTATATATGCCAAATGTTTACCCAAATGCATCCTCATTTTCACATTTATATGAAAATCTACATATCATTTGAGATATATTTGCACATTTGGCTACTTGATAGGGCATATCCTTGTATGTAGTATATATATATATATATATTTGCTGTAAAGCGTTTTCCTGCAGGACTTGCGACTTTAAAGCCGTTACGTATTTTTAGTCTGGTAATAGTTCTTGTTGTTTTATTATAGTTCGTAGCAGTACCAAAAAACTCTATACATATATTTTTGGCAAATATAAAAGTCAGCAATGCGTAAGGACACGCATAACTACGCAATGTGGTCTGCCACGCCCTCAAGGCAGTCGTAAAGGCGACAGTCATCAGGAAGAAGGGCAACGAAATTTTTAATCCTTTCGCCCCAAAGGCAATAATATATTTATGCATGTATGTACGTATGCATGTAGTATATAAAGATTTGCATCCTTGCCCGAAAAAGTTTCGGACTAAATCCTTTATGAAAAGTTTTGGCCTTTATGGTTTGGCGCACACGAACAGCAGCTGCCCTTTGCTTTCCTTTTGTGTTAATGTGTGTGTGTGTGGGTGTGTGTAAATGTGTGTGGATGTGTTTTCATATGTACGTGTGTGTGGGTGTGTGTGTGTGCGTGGGTAAGGTCGTTTATTGTAAAAACTAATTAAGTCATTATCAATTGCACGTATGTGTAGAAGCGTGGGGTTTAAATGAGCGCAGTGACGTAGTCACGGGGGATTTAACGGACTTATTTTGTAAAACAAAATTTTGCAAATGGGCTAAAAACAAAAATTTCTTTCGAAATTGGCAGACTAGAAACAAAAATCTGTCATTAAAATTTATGTACCCTTGAAGAACTTTCATATAAACCACTTTTTTCTTTTCGAATTTTTTCAATTCCCTTAAAAGAACTATTTGTGGTCCTTGTTTATAAGTTTTATTCCGAATTTTCTTTAATATAAATGTGTATACACCTTATCGAAATATTCAAGCACGTTCATATGTAAGAAGCAAAAGAAAGCATGATAGACCATAATGGTTATCTCATCTTTTAATTGCACCACCTCTGTTAAGCCAACCATTTGAATAAAAACTTTGGGATTATAAAAGCGAAATGCCTAATAATCCCAATGGCTCGACTTATCGTTTTGCAGGCAAAATTTGTCAACATATGAGATTTTCGGAGTGTACAAATGTGAATGATTTTCTAGTTAGGTTTAACAAAACTTTTGTATTTACTGTATTTTTGCAAGGATAGTTTATGTCTACAATATTATTTTGCTTTCTTTTATTTTATTCAGCTTGGGAGCCCCAAGGGTATTCTGATTTCCGAAAAATAATGTAAAAATTTTAACTCTCGCAAAATAATTATACTTTTAATTTAAATTTAATTTTGTTGCTGTAGTAAAGTCCTATATTTTCAAAATGTTAGATTCTGAGGTTGTTTCAAGTAATTCAGCTGGGGTCTGCGATTCGAAGAAGGTAGTTTTAATGCTCTGAAAATATGTACAAGAATGCAGAACACAATCCACGGTAAGATTGTATCATTTAAATATTAATAATTTTAATTTCGTTTAATTTCTCAACCTTTCAAATGATATTTACTTTGCTTTGAAAGATAGTTTTTTTCTTAGAAAATAGTAACAATACAAAAATACTATTTCCATCCAATTTTCTAGAACCTTAAGCTTGGGACAAAGAAAGGATTTTTAGATTATAAAATAAGCATTAAAGCTTTACCCAATTACTCAAGGTTTTTATGGACATAAAAATGTTCTGTTTCGTTAAAAAGACTATCCATGAGTATTTGGACATGAATCTCAGGCAAAACTTATAACGAAACGCTTAGCTGGAAATAAAGAATTCACTTGAAAAATCCAAAACCAAAAAGGGGGTTACCAGCCTTCGTATGGTTCGTATGGCGCCAAATTTGCTTCTTTTAATTTATTGGCCATTATCCTACTTAGAACTATGGCTATAATTCAATAGGAAAATGATGATGTTATAAATGGCATTGGGTGTACAAATAGAAAAAATAAAAATCGGTCGATAAATACGAACAAAATCGATACATTACCAGCTGAGGCATCGGTCAAACCCACAGATTCTCGCTTGTCTATTTTTACTGTGCTTTGTTTTGTTCGTGTGCGAAAATGTCAAAATTTGAGCCGAACAAGGATCATTTGCATGAAGTGTTGCTTTTTACATCGAATCGTCGAATGATTGTAGAAACTTATGGTGAAAGTTGTATTAGTGAAAGAAAGTGCCGGAAATGGTTTTAAAAATTTAAATGTGTCGTTCAAGACGTCAAAAAGTTCAAGGATACAGAATTAAAGACTTTACTGGATGAAGATGGTTGTAGAACGCAACTGGAACTTGCAAATTTATTGGGCGTGACTCAGCATGCGTTTCTCATCGCTTAAAAAGCTTAGGAATGATTCAGACCAACCAGAAAGAGTTTTTTGCATCGAATCCTGACCGGCGATAAAAACAACCCGAAGCGGAAAAATCGTGGGGCTACCCGGCCATGCAATAACTCTGAACATTCATGGCTCGAAGCTGATGCTCAGTATTTGGTGGGACCAGCTCGGCATAGTGTTCTATGAACTCTTGCTTCCAGGCGAAACCAGTACATGAGCTCTGTATCGGATGCTACTAATACTCCTGAGTCGAAAGTTGAAGGAAAAAACGCCCGCAATACTCGGAAAGACACGATAAGGTCATACTTCTACATGACAACGCTCGGCCACATGTTTCCAAGGTAGTGAAAACATAACTGGAAACTTTGAAATGGGACATCCTACCCCACCCGCCGTACTTTTCTGAGATCGCCCCTTCTGCTTTTTACTTATTTCGTTATTTCGAAGTAGTAGAAAAGGATCGATTCGTGGATCGCTTCAAAAGAAGAAGCTGTCAATAAGATGAAAAAAGTTGTGGCTAACAAAGGAAATTATTTTGAAGAATGAGTATGTAACGAGTTTTTTACAATAAAGTTTCAAATCATGAGCAAAAACGGCGGTTTTCTATTTGTACACTTAATATTAAATCTAAAAAGGATTATTTACAAAATTAGCTACAATTAAACAAACAAGAATTATTTACATGATTAACAATAGAATTGTGAGAATTTTCTAAATTTTAAATTTACCATTTTTACTTAATTTTTCGATGGTTTAGATTTGAAGGCTGTTACCTTTTTAATCTTCGCCTTGGACGTCTTGCGGCTCTTGCACAGGCCCACAAATTTGGAAGTGCTTCCAATCTGCTTTCGTATCTTCCGCTCAGATTGTAATGGTATCCCCTATGAAACCCTTGTAATGGTGTTTATGTAGATTTCTATTCTTAATATACAAAGGAGCATCTTCTATTTGGCGCAGAGCTTTATTGAGGAGCGTTTGAATTATCTTCAGCTTTGATTTTGTTGCCATTTTCCACTTAGGTGTTATAATGGCTTTGTACTACAGATTGATCAAATTTTAACAAAAAAAAAAAAAAACAGTTTCTCGTCATGCCGTCCAGCTCCTTACCCCTTTTTTTCAAGTTTTATGTTTAAAAAAGTTGTAGATCTAAAAAATAGATTAGTATTCTAAAGCTTTTACGGTACATCATCTCTCTTACCATCTGTAATACATTTGTCACAAAACTAGAGTACGCTTGACCCTAAGGCTGACGGGGTAAAGTAATGCCAAAAGGCCCCCCCCCATTCCAAGATGCTATCTATGCCACTGAATATGCGTGTGCGTGTGCGAGTGTGTGGGGGCTGAAGCTACTACATTGAACACTCTAAGGCTTCCGCACAGACGCTCGGAAAATTGTTGCTTTAATTTCAATCTCAATCTCCGCTTTGGTCTTAGACGACTCTTAGTAGTTAATGCGCTTTGATTTCGCTTCTAAGCTAAAGAGATAGGAATAGTAGCACTAATAATTATCCTAGCTTGTTGTTGTCCTTGTTAGGCTTCTTGGTGTGGGTGTTGTTGTTGTTGTTGTTGTTGTTGTTGATGTTTATGCTGGCTGGAACTTCATACATAATTGATGCCTTGGCATATTAATCAATTACTGACCTTCAGTTAGCTCTCGTATAGCATACTTTTAAGGACTGGCACTGCAGCAAGGCACCAAAAGGTTAAAATGCCAACAATTCCCGACAACTCGTCGAGCTCTGACTCTGCCATGCACTCATTGGGAGAGCCAGAGCCAGAGAGAGCACGCGAGAGCGCAAGCTTTTTGTGAGCGCCGCAACTGGAAGTTCGAAAATTCGAAATTGTGTGCCGTTAGCTCATGGGCAGCCAGTTAAGAGTAAAGAGTAAATAAAGAGCGTAAGAGCGTTAGGAGCGCTCTCTTAACAGCTAGGTATTTGTGTTACAGACGTCAGAATTAGAAATTATAATTGCCGCACATTATTCAAATCGTATACATGACCTACACCTACACACTCACACACGCTTACACACACACACACGGACATATACAGGCTTAATCCGAACTTCACTTGGAATGAATTGAATTTTAAATTCTTTCCGTTGCGTATTTGAAAATCCATAGACAAGATTTGTTTATCTGCTGCGGCGGCAGCGGCGGCGACTGCGGCCCGTTTCCATTCATTCTAAAAAGCCGCAACCCACTGACATTGTTCAGTTCGATTGCACTCGATAACCGCAGCAGGGTTGCAAGGGGCAGCTAGCTTTGCATATTTTAGCATTCGACCTTTCTAGAATATTTTCCATTGTTGTTACTTTAAATATTCGGACTTTAAATAACTTGACAATGGGGGCGGAAATAGAAGAAAATTTCGTGGTGAACGAGAATTTTACTTTTTATCTGATTTTTCAATGCAACGTAGTTAGATTGCTTTTGTTTTTTTTTTACTTAAAATAGTTTGCAAAATACTGAATAATGGAAAAACCAGTTAGATATTTAGATTTAGAATTAAAGATTTTGTAATACGCCGTGACTTTAGTTTGTAATATTTTATTAAATGGTAAAATGATGATTTAGAAATTTTTTTATTTTTTAGGGTTAATTTAAATTCTAAATAGGTCTTATAGTTGGTAAAAATAAAGAAAAAGCAAAGCTGTTTTTATTACACATGTCAACATGATCTAATTCTTGGAAAGCTAAGGATCATTTCCAAAGTAATTGGCTGGGTAAAATGCAAACTGGAAGCGGAATTGGATTTTAATATATTTGAGGTTATGTACCCTAATATCTTAGTTTTTGAAAATGAATGAATATCTTATATGTAAAATTTTTGTGTCACAATGTTAGTTACCATACTCCTCCGTCCAGCAGTTTGGACCGATTCTCATAAAATTTTGTGTGCCTATTGGGTAGGTCTAAGAATCGCCCAACATCTATTTTTCATACCCCTAAGTGACAAGGGTTGTGCATCCCTAATATTTTTTTTTAATTTTAGGTTTTAGCATCGAGCTTATTGTACGACTGCACAAAAAAAAAATTTATGATCTCGATATATAAAAGACCGAAAATCTCTCCAGATGATGACCGAGGTGCCATTTGTGCTCGCAAGAAAGGGCCGAGGTCAAAGCCGAGCAAGGAGGGGCTTAAAGCAAAAGCTTAGTATAAGGCTGCGGTCAAGATCTGCGGTAGACTTGAAAACAAGTCCGACCTGACGAAGGAGGAGGAAGAAAGGTTGGCTTGGGCGAAAGATACCGTGGAGAAAGGCCGGGCTCACTTCGCGGCAAAAGCTTGGTGTGCTCCGACGGACTCTAAGTTTGCAAACCGGGTCGAGGAGAACCTTGCCGTAAAGAGACAGAGATCAACCGAGTGCGAAGTGCAAGGCCGAAAGCGGCAGAAGCACAAGGAGGGGTACAGCGCGAGAAACGAGAACGAGAAGCCCAGCACTTCAAAAGCGGCCATGAAGCCCAGCACTTCGAAGACGGCTACGGCTAGTGTAGTGGCCAAACGGCACTTAACCGTGGCACTCATTGACCGTAGCCAACCGCAGGGGAAGATGACGCAGGAACAGTGGTCGTCCGTGGAGATGAAACTCCTGGAGGCCATGTTCGTAAAAATGAGGGAAGAGCCCAAGGCGCCGATGCCGTCGTTCGATGGCGCGGGCTGGTTTGACGGGGTTAAACTCGTCAAATGTAAGGACGACCCGACCCTCGAGTGGTTAAAAACGGCAGATGTCGAACTCCGGGGCCTATGGGTAGGGGCTTCTCTTGAGGTAGTAGACAGGTACAGTATTCCGTCTTTACCTAAGGCGAAGGTACTAATACCGCGCGTGGTGAAGCCGGAAGATGCACTCTGTCTACTACAGCGACAGAATCCTGATGTGCCGACGAACGACTGGAGGGTGCTGCACGTTTCTAAGCCAGCTGATAAGAACGCTGGCCAGAACTTCATCCTCCAGATCAACAAGACGGCCGAGGATATCCTCTACCCGAGGTTCGGGAAGATGGCGTGGGGCGTAGGGAGTGTGTACCTGTGTCTCAAAAAGCGCCATCCTGCTGACAACAACGACAACACACTGGCCGCAGGTGAAGTGGAAGGCGATCTTGGAATAGAGCAAATCCTGGAAGCTTCCCTCACGCTGAGGAACGAGCAGGAGGTGGGTGAACCGGCGGTAGCAGTCGACCCCATGAAGGTCCCAGAAGCGAATGCTGAAGGTCCTTCAGATAAACCTCCACCGCTGTAAAATTGCCTCAGCCGAGCTTCTCCTCAACATAGAGGGGGCCGGCTACGATGTTGCCTTGATCCAGGAACCGTGGTTGGCATCAGGAGACCTTGTTTCTGGCCTAAAATCGAGGCAATTCAACTTATACGTTCGTTGGAGTGTCATGAAAGTCAACTAATCCAAAAATTGCATGATTGTCTAAATAAGCTGACTAGAGAATCTTACGATGTTTATACACTTTAAGAGTATTTAAAAAGATTGGGCAGGACAACGTCTGCCAGGCTCACTAGTAAAGTCATAAAAATAAACCCCACGTGTAAATTTTCAAATAAAATTACACCGAAAAAATTGTTGTTTTAAAGACTTAATGCAAATGCGAATGAAGTCGAATTGATATATTTCGTAACTTTGAACAGTCATAACTCTTAAAATTTTAAATCTAATGGTATTAATTTTTTACATCCTCTACATAACCTCAAAAGTAGAACAAGTCTCAAATATCTCAGATCCTGACAAGACCTTTTTAGACCTGTGCTATTAATTACAATACTATATTTCAATCTTCTTTTTTATATCGTTGGCATTGTGAGATGAGATCTCGTTTGTTTCTTGCAAAGTCTTTCTACATTTATTATCTGTATATTTATAATATTGAACTTGCAGCTCTTACATTCTTCAGGATCATTTTCACCGATTTCGTGACTTTCCTAATATTTTAAGACCTTTGACTCGATTTTACTATCATAAGTCAGAATGAAGGACATCACTTTGTGTCTATTAAATTTCCTTTTTATCTTTAAATTTTACCGACAGCATTACTCTAGACAACTACCCATGCATTTTAAATACAGTCAGGGCCATAGAAATTAAATCCGGTTCCTGGAAAATCCACTTTCCCTCTATCTTTATGGGCCTGAATAAAGGTATATTTTTATTGTCAACTTTTCTTAGCTTTTCTCCAATTTGCAGGTGCCATGTCTTTAAAAATCTGTACAGTTCAAATTTATGATCCATTTTTATAAGTAAGATATACCAAGAACCTTATACGTACACACAATTATTTCTCTTAGGTACAGTAACTAAAATCGGTTATAGACTCAAATATAAATTTTCGTTTTAATCTTTCAGTAAAAAATGGTTCACTGTTTATAATCAAACCATAAAGCGAGACAAAAAAAATGGCGGACGTAAAGTCGGGCGCGGACGACTTTAGGATACCCTGTACCACTAGCTTGTAATAAAGTCTGATTTCTGCACAAAAAACCAAAAACAGAAGAATTTTTAAGCAAACATTTTTTTTTTGACTGATCGTTCCTATGGGAGCTATATGATATAGTCAACCGATTTCAATAAAATTTGACACAGTGCCTAAATACCTTAAAAAAAATATGAATGCCAAATTTATTTTAAATATCTTTACAAACAAACAAAACACATCGAATTTTGTATAAAAAACGTGTTTTTGGACCGATTGGTCCTATGGGAGCTATATGATCTAGTCAAACGATTTGGATTAAATTTAGTACAGTGCTTAGGAACTATAAAATACTCACGAATGTCAAATTTGGTCCCAATATCTTAACAAACAAACGAAACACAACAAATTTTGTTAAAAAATCGATTTTTTGGAAGATCGGACCTATGGGAGCTATATGATATAGTCAACCGATTTCTATCAAATTTGGTACAGTGATTGGGAACTATAAAAAACTTTCGAATACCAAATTTGGTTACGATATCTTTATAAACAAACGAATTATTCATCTAAAACGCTTTTTTTTTGTCGAGGTCGTCTCAAACACCCCTATGGGAGCTATATAATTTAACCCCGATATCAAAAAAATAAAATAAACTTGCCTCCTATGGAATAATATGGGATCTAATGTGAAAGTTTGGTAACTCTAGCTCTTACCATCTCTGAGATCTAGGCGTTCACACGGACGGACGGACGGACGGACGGACGGACGGACAGACGGACGGACGGACAGACGGACAGACGGACAGACGGACATGGGTATATCGACTTCTCTATTCACCCTGATCATATTTTAGGTAACTTTGGGATGTCTCCGACGTCTCCTTCTATATGTTACATACATTTTCGGCTTGCACAAACTTAATATACCCTTGGACCATACGGTACAGGGTATAAACATTCCCACCAAAATCAGATGAACAATGTTTAAATTATGGTTAGAATACATTATAGTTTTCTTTAAATAGAACTAGTCCTTTTTTGTTTTGTTGTTGCCACTAAAATTTGATGGTCTTCCAACATCTGCCCCAAGATTCACCATGGCAGAGACCTATGAACAACTTACCAAGTTCGTTGACAGACAACTGACAGACCGCACTTGGCCATCAGGTCACTTGGACGTGCCCGTGTCAATGCCCAAAGGACACGGAGGAGCACACAGACACACATGCGTGGACTGGGACTGAAGGCATCTCTTTAATGTTTGCAAACCTTCAAGATGAGGCGGCGTGAAAATCTTAAGCTATGTCAAACGCTCATCAAAATGAATGAAGCGTGAAGGTTTTTGCAGCAGCACGTGGATATTTTATGGGAAATAACTCAAGATTAACAAAAATAAAAGTTGACGGGGAAACTTGACTTCGTATGCGATAGAGAGATACTCTGCAACTGCTTTAAAAGAAGCTGAAAAGCTAATTAGAAACGTTTGAAGACAGTTTAATGGACACTATTCCAAGAGGAATATGACAACAAAAAAGTTTTTATAAAAGTCTAACCTATAAAATTTGTTCTTAAGGCCAGTACAGAGCTCTACGAACAAGAGCGAACTTTCTAAAATATCAAATAAGAGTAATATGCAGCAGCTTAGCTTTGGATGCGAAGTATTTTGCTTTTGAAACAATTTTGTGAAACTTTTCTTTCAAATCAGTGATTGTTCGGAAGCGTTTTGGGTTGCTGCATACCGGCCTTTACTTGTTAAAAACGCTACAGCTGCGAGATTATCTAAATTTGTATACTCTACAATCAGTTTTGAATAATTAAAATATTTTAGCATACTAACTTCTAACTAATTATCTTTTTAGGTTACTAATTCGGGCACTGGTAAGTTTTATTTACAAAAGTATTATAACAAAAATTTTTTGATGAAAAGTAATATTTCAAAACTTTATTTTTATTACATATTTGAGCTATTTTTAAGCAAATCCACACTGTATTAGCTATGCTAATCACTTTTTAGAATAATTTTGATAGGAAATTTAGCATGTTTGACATATATCCAGAGTATTTTCAAAAATTAAATCTAATCGGCTAGAATCTGACTAATTTTGATATGATATGTTTCCTCAGTATTTTAAAAAATTAAATCTAAACGGCTAGAATCTGTCTTCCTTGGTGAAAGCACTAAATTATTTTCATTTCCAAGATCTATTAGAAGTGAAAATTAAGACAGATTGGAATTAATGGAATCCTGAATGGATACAAAATTTCATATAAAGTTTTTTATTAACAGCGTTACTTTATCAGAAATTTGTATATGTACCGAAAATAATATATCTTAAGACAAACTCAAAGACTCACTAATTTATCACTAGTTTCGTGTAATTTGGAAAACACTGGACTATTTCTCACCTCTTGTTATTAACGGTTATTAGACCCCATTTCAGATTTGCAAACTTTGAAAATCTTAAAATATTGTATCGATAAAGTTGTATTATGCCGATATATTGTAGATGCCATAAAATTATCTATAACTGATATTTGACTTTTAAAAGTCCTACTATCGATTGACTTTTTGATTATCGATTTAAAGAGTTTTGAGTATATCATGAGCCAAATAATGAAATGGTTAGGATGCTATTGTGATTGATATACCTTCAAGAAACCCAAAAAATCCACAAAATTTTGATGTGTTGAATTTCACTTTGCAAGTCCTGCCATTGTTTCACTTTTCTTAACTGCATAGAATACGTAACTTCTTAAGATTTCAAAATTTATTATACCATTATGAACAGATCCTTGATCTTTAGAAAAGCTGGAGTTCCAATATCTCAATAGTTCAGAATTGCATATCCTGATGCTTACTTAAAATATTACAAATATATATACAGAGTGTTTTTTTTTAGAGATTCACAACTTTAAGTTGAACAACTCTGCTTTATTTGACAACCCATTTAAAAGCTGATAGTTGCTTTTTATTCAGATTATTATTTTTATTGCTACAACAAATTGAAACTTTTTTAACCTAACCTTTGGTTCCGTTCGCGAAGTGTATTCAAAAATTGAAAATTTTGATCTCCTATGCAGCCCATTTTTGATTGAATGGGTGCGTAAACAAGCAGAATTGTCTCAAATGAAGTGAAGATAATAACACTGTGCAACATTTCCAACTTCTCTTTTTGCTTTTTTTGGAGTGCATCCTGAAACTAGAGAAACCACCAAAGGATTTTGCTCAAAGTTGACATTTTTTTCTTTAAATGGCCATAACTTCTAAACGAGAAGAGATAGAGCAAAATAACAACGGATTCGAATCAGTGGCGTCGTCAGCTACAATTGGACCAAATTTTAAGCCAATCGGACAAAGTTGAAATTTTTTCTTTAAATGGCCATAACTTCTAAACGAGAAGAGATAGACCAAAAATAGCCACATAATAATAGGTCAATTTCAACAAGGACATACTGATAACAAATCAAAATTAAACAGATTATTTCTTTCTGCAGAGTTTTCAGTTTTTCCAGCATTTTCTGTTTGCTACAAAGCAACCTTAAATATTGCGTTTTTTATTTTTACGAAAGTAAAATTTTTATACTTTATTGATAATTCTGAATTGGTTTTTTCGATCCTAAGTCATTTCAGTGGATTGCCAAAAGAATAACGTAGCCGAATTTTTTTCGGATATGGAGGCGTTGAGTCCGAAGAACGTCATTATTCTGTTATAGCCTTAAAAACTTAAGCAATGTATCAAATAGTTACATTGGTTTATCTAAAGAAACTTATGTTTTACGTGTTACGGATCTTCTCATGAAAGCGTTTGCGTAGGTTGTCAATACGGAGGTTTTTAGTCTATTGCGATGTGTATTGGGTGTATTGGTTCGTGAAATATTCGAATTTTGGTGAATATCGTGAACATAGCATAGTAGAAAATTGTTCAACACTGGGTATTGGGCATTAAGTGCAGACAGAAGCGTAGTCACATAGGGGTTGAAATAAAGTTTCTGTGGGGCAGATGCGAGATTTCTTAAGAACACTTAAGTTCGTCCATACGGCTTTTTAGAGAGTCATAAAAGTCAACTAATCCAAAAATCTTATGATTGTCTAAATAAGCTAACTAGAGAATCTTACGATGTTTTTACACTTTAAGAGAATTCTAAAAGTTTGGGCAGGACAACGTGTGCAGGGCTCACTATTTATATCATAAAGCCCTTGTTTCAAAATTTGTTGATATATCAGTTTTTGGCAAAATTCGTTGATTATTCTTTTTTTTTATATAAAGCAACAAAGAACAATAATAATTTTTTTTATTAATCGTCTGACTAATAATAAGTAGCTCCCATACAACCAATCTTCGTCTGGTATTTTTGACTTCCGGTGGAAAAAATATTTTTGCTATATAATACGTTTGTTTTTGAGGTTATAGTAATCAAATTTTGGCAATCATGTCTGAATAAAGGGCATCCCAATATCGTTTCCAACGTCTTCTTTTATTACTGCATGAAAATAATGATGTTTAAACACTGCAGACGTCTTAAGCAAAAATTTGATTCTTGTGTCTTCAATAATATCTTATTAATTTGCTCGAGAAGTTCGTATTATAGTGTGACCAGATAGCACTAATTGTTTACTCGATTGCTGTGTATCAGAAGTGGCCAAATTTACCAATGACATTTAACAAGTTTGAGCCTGAGCAGCCTTTTTTTGACCTAAAACTCAATTGTTTGTCACCAGAAATTCAAATAATACGAATGGACAATGAAAGAGACCTTCAGTTCCCCATTTGAATGATGCAAATATTGCCCAAAGCTAGGAATTTTGACCAAAAAAACATTTCCTGCAATGCCGTTGCTTAAATTCGAATGTTGTGCTTTTCCACAATTTAAATTATGACTTTAATTTAAGCCAGAATTAATTAAATATTTCCAACCAATGTTGTTCTATTCAAATTTCGCTTCTTATTGCACTTTTCTGGTTAGCCATGATATTAACCAGATATTCTGGTTAAATACTATTTCCAATAACATTTCAAAGCAAAAATCCTGCATGAATGTGGAAAAGCATTTTCAAAGCTACTCTTTATCCGCACCCACACACAGACACATGTTGAGTGCATAACTCATTAAGGGAATTTTAACTACAAAATTCTTAACATATTTTCCACCAACAAACACTCACACACACACACACACTCAGTACACTCGAGTACACACATATAGGGACACCCACAGGCCGCAAAAATGAAGCGTCAACCACAAATGCTGCTCAGGCATGCAAATTATGCGTAGTTAATGTGCCAACTGAGTGGCAGCTGGAATATGGGCTCATGGACCCGTAGTATCCTGCACATCCTGAGTACACAGACACAGAGATATGTGTGAGATGTAAGGCAGTGTTGGTTAATTTCCATCTTTAAGACACTCAATTTTGTGGTCAGCCTTTGAGCAAGAACAAAAAGTGGTTCCAGAGAAGCTGCAGGAGACGAAGCCGGTGAAAGATGACGAGAGAAAGTAATACAGTAAAAGATAGGCTGAGCCGGAGAGACAAAGAAAGAGCCACAAAAACCGCAAAAGGCTTTGCTGGGCAGCGATGTTGAAATATTTTCACTCATTCATATGGATACACCCAATTGGCATGCATGTGCGGCTATTTTGGTCAATCTTAAAGGTCAGGACAGGATGGAAGCACACACACATACATACACAATTATAGAGTGCGTATAAAGTAAATTAATTATACCAAATTGTTTATTAACAAACAAAACTGCTGTCATAAATGTTTTACTTAGTTTTTTTAGCACACACAGACATACACACATAAGCACTAATACAAACTTACATGACACCAGCAGAGGCGTAGCTCGATTTTTAATATAAGGGGATTATGGAACTATATTTTCGAATACACAAAAAAGAAAATATATATGAAATGGAAGTATGGACCCATTTTTTAGATACCCTATACCATCATATCAACTTACATACGGTAAAAGAAAAATTCAAACATGGCTTAAGACTAGTCTTAGAGTCGTAGAATAAATCAATGAAAACTAGTCCAACTTTAATATGAAATCAATAATAATAAAATAATTATTTAAAATATTGTAGTCATTAAACTAAAATTTTGGAAAAGGTCGAAAAGGACATAAAAAAGGTTAACAATCTCGAAACTTTGTTTCAAGCAAAATAAAAACATCAAAAGACATTTGATTGCCAATTTAGGTTACGATACCTTTATAGACAACCAAAAATAGACGAATTTTTAACCAAAAATGATTTGTTGACCGATCGTACCTATGGCAGTTATATGACATAGTCAACCGAATTTGATCAAATTTAGTACAGTGCTGGGGAACTATAAAAAACTAACGAGTGCCAATTTGCTTATGATATCTTTAAAGGCTTTTTGTTTTTTTTCGAGGTCTCCTGAAAGAGTCATAGCTCCTATAGGACAATAATAGATTTAATATATAAGTTTAGTTGCTCCAGGTCTTAACATATCTGCGATCAAGGCATTCATACACACGCTCAGACGGTTGGACGGACATGGTTACATCTACATCTCTAGTCACCATAATTTAGGTAACTTTGGGGAGTCCTCGAAAAAAAGTTTTCTTGACTATGAAAATTCGAAAATAAAATATTGAGATTATTGTCAATGGAATTATTATTGAATTTTGTTAAACGAAATTAAAATTTAAACGTGCAAAAATAAGTGTTAAAAAAAAATAGTGATGGCCATATTTAAGGACAACTCTTAAAAAAATTAGAAAATTTCATGATATTATTTTTTTAAAAAACCTTTTCCAAACTTTGATTTTTAAAAAATATTTCAAAAAAAATTCACTAGTTTAGTCACAATTAATTAAAACGAAAAAAAGATTTTATTTTATAATTTAATTTAAAAAACTGAAATTTTGCAAAAATATGTTTTGCCCTATGCCCCGAACTGCATCATTAGTTGTCAAAAATAACTGGGACAGTTTCCAGTTCCTTATCCAACATCCCTTGTCTAGGTTTTAGAAATACAAACACATAACTACCCAAATAAAATATTTTTTCTTTTTCTGTTTTGAAGAGAACGTTATCTAGTTTTTTTAATATAACTGATCAGTGTTAATAAATGTTTTATAATTATTTTTTGAATGTTTCATCTGGACCGTCATATTATTTGTTTTAAATTAAATAGATTAATCATAAAAAAATATGATTAAAATATGTATTTAATTTTCTTACATGAAAATATTATATTTGTAAGCCATTTTTAAAACATTATAATCTTTAAAGAATCATAAATTCAGCGATAGAATGAAAACAATTTAATTAAGACCTAATTGTTTCATATAAGACTTATTAAGAATTTTTATATTTTAATTAGGGCCGCCAAAGAATTATGCACCTAACTTACTAGTGTTGGTAAATGTTCTATAACCTGTAAACATGTAAACAGAATAAAGTAATTACGACTATTATTTAACAGTGAATAATCTTATTCACTTTTATGTTTGTCACGTTAACGATAAAACAGAATTAATTTTTGTATCATCCAATTTAATTAACGTTTTACTTTAAAGAAATTTATGTGAATATTAATTATTATTAATTAAATTTAACTCATTAACACAGATTAAAACAATAAAACAAATTAGTTAGCTATTTTAAGTTATTGGTCATAATTTGTAGATGCGATTTCTGTATAATTATAAATTAGTCACCCTTTATCATAAAAAGACAAAGTTATACAGAAATCGCATCTACAAATTATGACCAATAACTTAAAATAGCTAACTTTTTAGGTGTCAAAGACTTTTTCTGAAAAAAATAGTGATATTTGTAGAAAAAGTCACCAAAATGTTGTATTTTTTGGCCTTTCGGGCACACATTTTCAACTGTAGCTTTTTCTTTACGCTACCAATTTGTATGATTGGGGATATTATGGAAAGGTATTCTACTCTGCTATTAAGGAAAAAAAACGTTTTGAAAAAATTCGAATTAGTACAGATTTTACGACATCATATGTGAAATCGATTTTTGAAAAAGGTCCTTTTTCACTAAAATAGTCCTAGAAAAAAAGCAAGCTATAACAGGATAATAAAAAATACGAATTTTGAATGCTGAAACATTGCCCTAACATAAAATATAAGTCTCATCTCTGGAGATTTTTCATCGTCGACTAGTGTTATCGAATAATTGAAAAAAGTTCCCAAAGATATGTATTTCGAAAAAATCTCGAAATCGGTGCTTATGAAAAAATATGCATGTCATTTTCGTGTTTCTCGACATTATGCAAATGAGCACTTTTTTAAAAAGGTTTATTTTTCGTGTAAGCTAGGACTATTAGTTATTACAATATCGTGTTTACTTACTAAATCTCAAATACCTAATAAATAAATAATAATATAAATTAAATTTTGGTATTTCTTTTAAATTTGTTAAACAAGAATTTGGGAAAAAATGTATTCTAATAATAATAATCACAAAACCAGGTTACCTGAATAGGCTTTTTTTCTTAATCTCACTTTGATTAGTATTTATTTTGAAGATGAACATTAATTATTATTTGATTTATTAAAAAAATAATAATTGAAAACGAATCCTTCAAAAAAAATGGTATAATATATAATATAATTAAAATAAGGTAGTGTGCCACTGACCCGTTGGGGCAATTATATTTTCCCTAGACATTGTGAATTATAAATTCTATACTAAACAGAGTTTAGTTTTATAATATATTTACATTAAAACATTTAAATTGAGCGGCAGACCGAGTAGGTGGGTCCTTTGCAGTCGCCATTTTAAATATTTTCCAGCAGCTCAACTGTTCACTTTAAACTTTCATGATTCTCTTTAATGGTAGAGGATCTCAATCCCCCCTCACTATGCCACTGGATGAAAACATAAAATTTTGTTTGCATTTTATTGCATTAAAATTAATTTAATTTAGCTCAGTAAAAACAGAAATTCGAAATGGCAGTTATATGCAGTGTATAGTATATAGTATATTATATACATACCTACATGTACATATGTATAGAGAAAGGGACGCTGTATAAAACAAAGTGCGAATTTGAAGTAGGAAGGTTGAGGAGGGGCATCAGTGAAGGGCACTATGTACTAAGTGACAGACTGACATTTAAGTTTTTCCAGCTTTTCATACACATACTACTACATAGGTACATATGTATACATATATGGGAAATGTATAAAAGTTTGTGCATGTTTGTGCGTAGTATTTGTATTGAATTACACTTCGTCCACGTGGCAAGTTACACGCACGTTTAAGCTAGTTGCATTGAAGCCCCTCTTCAGCCACCCTTAGAACCTAACTCAACCCTATTTTTGAAGCAACATTTAAGCCCTCAGCAAACGTCTCAAACGTTTTGCCAATAAACTTCACACAAAATCAAATTAAATTTGTCAAACGTAAAACGACTTGATATGTTTGTATCTCACCCTCTCACTCTTTGTGTATAAGTGTGTGCTTGTGTGTGTATGAGTGCTAGTGCGTGAGCACCCTTTTTATATACCCTAACGAAGGGTATGTGCGCTCTAAATGGAAATTATTTTATAAATATTTTATATTGACAAATTTTGCACTATATTTGTTTAAATGACAATAAAAATGCTAAATTTCGCATAAATTAAAGTCCCTTACCAACTTCTCTCTTGGTAAAAAAACTTTTTTTAATTTAATTGGTGTAATTGTTGATCTAGTTTTTAGTGCAAAGAATGTATAACAAATTTTTTTGTGGTATTACATAGTTTTTAAATTCGTTCTATATCCATATTGGATGCTTCCTACCTATAAGATATTCTATATTATTACATAGCATTCAAATTCGTTATTTTGCTTAAGTACTTTAAAAAACTTTTGTTTGTCAATTTTTGTTACGATATTTTAATAAACAAATATCGATCCTTTAAGGGCAATATCACTAATATAAGCATATAAGTCAACCGATTTTAATTAAATTTCTACAGTGAAGGGAAACTCGAAAGAACTGCCAAATATTCTATTTTATTGCGATACTTTCACTAAGGACTATTTGTGACTGATCGGTCGTATAGTCAACCAATTTTGATCTCAGTGCGTGTAACCTCTAAATAACTTTAGAATGCTTTAGGTAAAAATATTTTCATAAACATACGAATAATATATTTAAAACTTTTAACTAGTCCTAATTGAGTTCTAGTTGTCAATGGGTATGGATGGATCCACGAACATATGGCAATCGTTAATCGGGTCACAGAGCAATACGGTTTCCATTATATTGATTCTTGGATCTTGCACCTCCAAATCCGTCGTGCGTGCTGCCGAAGCAGGTGAATTAGCCGCAGGAGTACCACTTGGCGATTATATATTCCTGGGGCTTACTACCATGTTTTTAAAGAAATATATGAAGTAGCCGGGTTCTGAGAGTCAGTCCTGGCAACTCTGCTCGCAGTGACAGTTCACTTTTAAATAGGCCGCCTCATTTTGAGTACAGTCGCTACGGTGTGGATCGCTCTTCGCCTGACTGCTCCTCGAAGACCTTACCGGGGTTGCTCTCATATTTAATACAGCTACTGATCCTTCCGAAGGTGATGATCCCTGAATGGGCCTTAAGGCTAAATATAAAGAAAATTGTCTACTCAAAATATAAATTTAAAAACAGAAACATAAGTCAAACATTACATCAACACAATTAAAGTTTTTTTTCGAAGAAAGGTTTGGAACTGTCTAAGATCTTCCCTAATCTCTAAAATTCTATACAGCCATTAATTTCGATATCGTTTATACTATAATCCAAAGATTTAGAGCTTTTCCCACATAAATTGAAATTGTTCATTTTGGATATTTAGGAAATTTAACGCATTAACATAAAATAGTATTAAAATTAGTCTGTCCAAAGCAGATCTCAAATTTCGTTATTCAAGCAAATAAATTATGTACAGGCTCGATTTTTAAAAAAATTAAACATATTTCCAAATAAAAGCCTCTGATAAGTTTCAGCTTCAGATATTCATTTTTCTAAATAATGCAAGGAAATTTAGATTTGGGATCATTATATAAAAATTTATGTATATTCGCAAAAACAAAAAAATTAATTTGTATTATTCATTACTATTTATTATTATTCAGCCGTGCTTCATAAAATGACCATCCCAAACAATTTTATTTGAATTCTTGTTTGATGCTCGAAATTTTTTTTATTTTTCTTGTTACAATAAAATTCCTTTTGGCTGTGCATTCTATTTTTTGGATTGAGTCAGAAAAAAAAATATTTTATACATACATTGGTATATAACCTTAACTTGCCAAAAATTTAATATAAGAATGTATAAAAAATTATTTCATTATAAAATGCGTATTTTTTGATCTAATTTTTTCGTTTTAATTACTCTTGCAACAAACCGGATTCAAACCACATGAAAAATTTGGTTTGGTGAAAATGGAAGCAGCAAATATTCTTTTTAAAAACCAATCCTATTGAAATACTTCCATTCCATTTTCTTATTTTCCTTTCATTTATAATTTGAAACCAAGAAATCTACGATATAATATAAGGAACCTCATATAGAGTTAAGAAGTTTTCCTTTTTTTTAATGCTGGCTTTAGGCCAAATTCAACTATATTCATTGTATACATTGAAAAGTGATTCACTTTCTACTTTAAAACATTACGTTCAGAATATTATATTTTCGATTTTTTCCAATAAATTCGAAGGAATTTTATTATATTGCTTGAAGCCAATTTTTAGCTTATGCCTAATTTTATTAATATCAACATAAGTAGATTTTATAATTGTTCAATTTATAGTTCTTTACCAATTATTCGGTCGTTCTTCGGAAAACGTGAGCGAGTAATCGTTATAACGATAGTGCATATTTCCGCATTTTTTGAGCTCGCTTAGACATGAATCAGTCTAATTAGTTTTAGCTTTAATTGCTCTCGAACAAAGAAGAAGTCGGATTCAAATCCCATTTATACAGGGGTGCCACAGAAAACCAATTCGATTCAATTTCGATGCAATTGCAATTCTTGGTGCCACAGACATGGCTAACAAGGGTTTTAAAAAAACCAATTCGATTCAATTTAGATACAATTCCAATTCTTGGTGCCACATACATGACTATGAGCGGTTTTAAAACCGTTGTTAGCCATGTCTGTGGCACCAAAAATTGCAATTGCATCGAAATTGAATCGAATTGGTTTGGTGGCACCCCTGATAGACATGGTTTCAAAACGAATCCGAATTATGTATTCGATAAAAACATTTGGTTTCGTTTTCCGATTATTATCTATTTAAAAATTATTTAAAATAATTTGATAATG